>PVJH01002682.1:0-62500 GCA_004026705.1 Nesogale talazaci | reverse complement strand
AATATTTCAGAACTTCAAATATTTTTGTCTAATCAATTCTGCATAGCATATATGACTACTTTAAAATATAAAACTTTGTGGGATGAGCCCTGGTGGCGTAAGTGGTTGAGTGCAGGACTGCAGCCCGTGGGCTTGGCAGTTCAAGTCCAGCATCTGCTCTCAGGAGCAGCACTGGGTCGTGCCCATGACCACCAGAGGCAGTGATGCCCACACACACAAAAAAAAAAACCTTTTTAACAGAGTATGAAATTATATTTAGGTAAAACATGGGTGAAGAGAAGAAATGTTTATCAGTATTAAAGAGGCATTGCAATCTTGAAGAAGAATTGAATACTTTTCATTGAAAAGATATAATTTTGTGAAGTTTAAATTTACCACATCCCTCCAAGAAGCAGTAAGCAATGATCACACCAGAAATTTAGGAAATAATTCAAGAAGTACTTCTGAATGAAATTTCAGACCAAGATAATCTGCCTGATAAATTATCTTATATTCAAAGAACAATTAATCTCCCTATACCTAATAATTATGATAGTACAAGTACTCAGACATAACTGAAATACACCTGAAAAGAATCTGTTCCAATTATAAATAAAAGTAGTCACCCCCTTCTGGCCTTTTCAAATTATGACGATCAGCACTTACAACCATCGTTTTATCCTTTTTCACATCTTGTCCTTAGGAATAGGTACTGTATACAGTGTTGCAGCGTGTCATTTGTTAACGCTATCATTATTATACCAACCCCAAAAGACAAATAGGGATTGGATGGATAAAGTTATGGGCAGCAAAAGAAAATAATAAAGAAAACCAAGAAAAAAGCTATATGCGATTTATATCAGAATCTACATGCAGCAAGGTTATTGTCTAGAACCCTTTAAAGCAGGGACTACCTGCCCTGGTTGGTTGTGCCTCCCTCTGGTCAGCATCTGATTCTTCAGCCCTGTGCACTATAGGGTCAAGCTGCTATGATACAGATTTCCATTAGAAAATTCCCAATAGTACGTTACCCGATCTGTCTTCATAGTCTAACTTCACCCAGAAGCTGTTGGGACGCCGGTTCAGCTTCATAGCAGTAAAGAAGCTTAAAAGAAGCCTAGTGGTAGCTGGGCTGGGGCATGAAGCTTCCAAATGGAAAGCGAAAATCCTACTATTGCAGCACTCTCACCTCTCCTAAGAATAGTCACACTAGAGACATCTGTGGAGTACATTCTAATAAATGTACTCCAGTTATATTTTAATTAATCATTTATGAATACCATATAAATCTGTGCCATTCCATAATTTCCTATCAACTTTTGTAGGGGAGGAGTCTAGTCTATCAATCACGCCATAGCCAATAATGCCTCTGTGAGGACATGGCCTTCACCTAAGGGTTCTGGGAACTCTTGTCTTCCTCCCTGGAGGTAGAACACACCATCACCCTGTTTCATCTTCCTGGTCACAAAACACATGGAGCTCTGCTGATGAAGCCAGAGCCGTGGAGCTGGAGGATCCACAGGGAGACCTACGCCAGGGTTAAGATGTGTCCACTGCCCTGAGCTTTCCACCCAGTGGCCTGTGACTTTCCTGCATTTGGCATCATTGCTTATGCAGTGTGAGCGTGAAAAGGAATTTACAGACAAGTATCAGACATAAGGGCTAATATCAGACTTATGGACTTGATCTGGTCTCGGCTGGGATATTTCCTCAAGATAAAATGATTCTTTTATATAAAGATTTTCCTTATACACATGAATGTCAGTGAATTTGTTTCTCTAGCCGACCCTGATTTACACAAAATCTCATTTCAGTTTTTTGTTTTTTTCTTTTTCTTTCTTTTTTTTCCTTCTTTTTTTATCTCATCTTTGCAAGTTCAATCAACATCAAAGCATTTTTAATATGAAATCACTATAAATTATACATTTTTTTAATATCAGGTCATTGATAATATGATGCAACTATATCTTGCTACATCAGTTCATTTAGACCCATCTCCTAGTTTATTGGCACATATTTCACATGTAATAAAATTTAGTGATTCACTCACATCAAAAAGAGTTGCATAATTTTCACCACAATCCGTTTTTAGTCCATTTTCTTCATTCTTGAACACATCATTACCTGTTTCCCACTTCTACTTAGCCTCCTTTGCTATATTCCCAAGGAACTATTAATCCTGTTACTCTCTCTATAGATTTATCTATCCTGGATTTCTTATAGAGAAAAACATTAAAAACAGAAGCCTCAAACTAGCAATAATCACCAAGTATATCAGATGAAAACTTCATTCAAAAAGAAAGGAGAAAATATTAAAAACTGGAATAAATTTAAGTGGATCATATGGGAGATTAAATGATAATTTGGTAAAATTTAATCTGACTGCATCTGCAACAATACACTTTCCAATGCCTTCTACATGGCAGAAAGATTATTCTCACCCCTAATCCATGCCAGAGGTGATTCACCAGAGACTTAGTTCATGTGTGAATTCTGCAAAAGGATTTTGGGCTTCCACTGTCCTCCATCGCCTTCTGTAAATCAGGTGTTCTCAACATAAGCTTTGATACCATTCCCTCCTTTATATTAGATTATAGAATTTTCAATCCTTGGATCACACAGGCTGGTATGTTTTTTCCGGGTGGACTTAGTAGACACCTCACTTAGATGGCTGCTTGTTTGGAAACAAGCATTTCAGATCCCCAACGCTACTCCTGAAAGCACGGCCTCATTGAGCTTCTCCCCGCACTTTCCTGTGGCACCCCTATCTTCAGGGCTCTCTGTCTCTGCATAAAGATAAGCACCAAGCAGGAGTCTGTCACAAAAACGAATTGTTCTTAGATCGGGACTAGATACAGTAATAATCATTTCTCAAACCACACACACAGACACCTTTTTAACTGTAAGTAGACAATGAAAACATATGCTTATTAAGAGTCAAGGGAACACTTTGCTATCATGTGAAATTGCTTTGCATGGCATGATACAGCATGTCTTTTCTATCAGAGTCATGGAACCAAAGCCTCCACTTCTCTGACTAGCACATGAAAAATACTGAACAATGTCTTCCTGGTTCCATGTCCAAAGACTTACTTATTCCTCTCCTTACTTTCACCAGCCACCTTTTACTTCTGCTTTCTTGTATTATTGCTCTTTCTTGAACACAGCTCTTGAAAAAAAACATGTTTGTTTTTTTCCTGACTCTTAAATGGTTTTATATTAAGTTGCTTGTCAACTGCAAGGTCAGCAGTTTGAAACACTAGGTGCGCTGAGGGCGAAATAGGAGGCTCTCTACTCACATAAAGTGTTAAGAATATCAGAAACTCACAAGGTCCATCAGCTTTGACTCAATTGCAGTGAGTGAACTCTTAAATGATCTTCTTGCCTCTAATCTTACCCTGGTTTAAGTAATTTTCAGTTTTGACAAAGTGACATTTCTAAAATGCAAACCTGCTCACATACACACTCCCTTTGTTTTTCATCTTTTTATACAGCCCACATTAAGGAGAGGGGGGATAAAGCTACAGTGCATTTTAAGGCTAACTCTTCAGATCTGAAGCTGGGACTGGTCTTATATAAGGAGCAAGTAGGGTTTCAAAAATCCATAGGAAATAGCATTAAAAGATAATAGAATGTCGTTATGAACATGTTGATACTTCCTTGTATATGGAGAATGCACAGGTCTGTATTTGATACATAGAGTGTTAGGTAAGAGCAATAATCAAATACAAATCCCTCCAATGTCGCATCTAATTTTATCCAGTGTCAGACTGGGTGGAAAGCTTCTCTTGCATTCCAGTCTGGTGACAGCAGGGAGGAAACTTACTCCCTGTGCTACTAGAGGTCTTTCCACTCATGGGCAATTCAAGTTCCTGCGCCTCTGCTGCACAAATTGGAAGAGCCTCATGCACTGGCATCGACAATCTCAGGCACTTTGTGGGTGGGGGTGGGGTAGGGGGGAAGAGGCAAAAAAGCAAGGATTTACATCGGATGGAGACGGCATATAATGAGAAGCAGCTGCAGGGCAGCTGTTTTCTGCCTGGAGAACTCTTGAGAAGTGCGCTTGAATCCTTCCGAGATTTTATTACAATTTCATGGCTGCTTGCGCGGTAGATGAGGCGCTTTAACATTTTTGTTGTTCTACAAAGAGTTTTATTGAAAAATATTGTTTTTTCTAAAACAAACAAAAACTGCCCCAAGATGTACCAGTGAGAGGCTAGAAACACCTTTTGTCTTTGCTCCAGGACCAAGTGTGAGCCTTTCCTCACCTAGACAGTCTGACCTTGGTCTTCAGACATGATTGGAGTAAGTGAATGTTTCAAAGTCCACAAAATGTCTAGTCTGTATTACAATGTGGATTCACACTCATCTTCTCACGACGACTTTCCCTGTAACCATTGTGAGACTGAGTGAGTTACAGATCCATTCCCAATTGATTTCAGTGGCAGGAAAGCCAGCATTTCTCCTGTAAACATCACCTTACCAACTCTCTCAATACCTATCCCACCAATGTGCTCTAAGCCCCAGCAAGCCATAAAGTGGAGGAGACCTGCTCCCTGGGGATTCTGAGGCGATACCTCTTCACATGAGCACAATGCCTCCTTTTTCCAGTGAAAATTTGAAAGATCATGGTCCCTTACTGCAGTGCTACCTCGGCTCCTTACCGAAAGCTTCCTCTTTCTCCCATCCAAGTACATCCCTACCAAGGAATCAGTATCCATAACTGTGATTGGTCTCTGTGAGAGGGATGCACTGTCCGTACGGAACTATTTCTGTGCTTAAATCATCGAGGCGAAAACTACAAAGTTCTTCTTCCATTAATAATTAAGACTAGCAATTTTGCTTTGTAAGTTGTTGCTTAAACTGAATGTATAAGCCCCAGGGAAGATGGTGGTATTTAATTTCCTGGGATGTCCTTTAACGAGAAGGAAAAAAGAGAGACCTCAGTGCTGCCGAGTGGATGCTGACTCATGGTGACACTGGAGGACAGGATAGCTCCGTCTCTTTGTGTTTCAAGACTGTAACTCTTTGTGGGAATAGGTCCTCATATTTCTCGCCCGGATGGGCTGGTAGTTTCAGACTGCTGCCTTGTGCATCACCACCAAGTGCCTTCAACTCGGGATCTCCTCAATCTACTGCTTCTGGGAGAATCTGAGCACAAGCCCTTACTCTATGGTTTTCCTAGGTTGCGTGCATTTTCATCATCTATTGTTTCATGTGCGTACCATCATCATGCCTGTGATAAAATAATCAACTCACTCATGTATACTATCCTCTCTCAGTGACATTTGCAAAACTGCCACCTTACTGCAGTGTTTAGAAATCAGTAATGGTGACGGCCCTCTTCTGCAAGTCGACTCTAAGATCATTTTCTTGCCTTCTGCAGTCTTCTTACTATTCGTTTCTTCTGTGAACCCCAAGATTCTGGTCCCCTGATTCCTCACTGAGCTTGTGTGCTACCTAGTAGTCTGACTTTGCTGCCCTTGTTGTTGTTGCTCTTGTTAAGTGCCAAGTTCTTGTGACCCAATGTCCACAGGGAAATGTCACCCTGCCCAGTATTATCCTCATAATCATGTGTGAGGCCCTCATTGCAGTTGTTGTCTCAACTTATGGCCTGGACAGACTTTCTCCTTTGGGCCGCCCCTCTACTTTACCAAGCACGCTGTCCTTTTCCATGTCTCACATTTACAAAGTACCCCCCACCCCCCATCTTCACTTCTAAAGATCACTCTGGCTGTCCTTCTGCAAAGACAGATTTGGTTGTTCTTTGGAAGACTGCAGTCCATCCCACTCTTCCTCACCAACAGTAGAATAATGCAAACACCTCCATCTTTTTCGTCTTCTTTATGCATTGTGTAACTTTGACCTGCAAATGCGGTGAGTGAAAACACAACAGCTGCAGCCATTTGCTGCTTATCCTCCACATGACATCGTTGTTCCTCAAAACACAAATGAGGCTTTGTGCAGTACATTTGCCCCATGCAATATGCCTGTTGATTGTTTGAGCATGGCTTCCATCACCATTTTCAGACTTGTGCCATGAGGACTGCTTCCTGTGACGTCTCCCAGGGAACTGCTGAGACCTGTGATTCTTGCCTCCTGAGAAAGGTTCTATTCTTATCTATTATTGGCTTGGAATCCTGAAATAAAGCTTCTGTCACTGTGCTTAAAGCCAGTGCTAGATTCTTGCACCACGGCGTGGTCTTTCAATTCTCTTGATCAATGGTTCTCATCATCCTGCCCTAAACTCCTGGGAGGGTCTCACTTCCTTTGGGAGGAATGTCTGTATGATGCAGCAGACTATACAGAGACGCTGTGTGGATCCAGCTGCCAACACCTGGCCACGTGCAAAGGCGCTGGCATTCCATGGCATTCATCTCCATATATTTACCAATATGTCTTCACAGAACTAAAAATACCAGCAAGCAAAATGAGTTTCTCTTAAGAATATTCTTGATAAAAAAATTTTTTAAAGGATATTCTTGATGACCCAGTAAAATTGTTAGTTTTTTCCCTAACTACTAACCTTGAGGGTCACATCTTTTTAGTATTCTTTGTGACAACATGGCAAGCCTGCAAAACTTTCCTTCCATTGCCTCCCTCCGCCCCAGACAGGTGACGGCTGTCTTAAAGGAAAGGCATTTGTGTGATTGAGTTTCAAATTGCACTCGCCCCTTTTTCAGAGCACATATTTACTTGAAAGAATCACTGACAGACAAACGATGGCTACACAAACAGATATTTGGCAGGCATTTTCCTGAAATGAGCAAAAGCAACCTGTCATTTCAAGGTGAAAAACTGACACTATTTGTTGCCAAAGACGTCTGCCACAAAGTGGAAATTATTCCTCTGTCTTTATAACACCCGCTAAATGACTGAACCTAACATGAGGGAGCCGTCAGGATTGGCCAACTTGATGGAAAGATACACTGAGGCCTAGGCTGTTGTCAAGCAGGGACTGTCTCTCACTCTCGAGGTAGAGAAGAGTTTAGAGCAGCTAAGACAGGGCTCCCCACAGAATCAACCGAGTGACAAAGGCTTCCCTGATAGCCCGGGCCCCCACTGAGACAACAAGCCTCCTAAAATGTGAGGAAATAAATATCCCTTGATTAAACTTACGCACTTGCAGATTTTTGTGAGATGGCAACATCAAGATGCGATGACAATGTGATGCTGCCATTGCTGGGTTCCATCTGGCCAGATCTTGACGTGTGTAGGAGGGGTGGACCACACCAGATGGCATTGTGTGTCAAAGATCAGACTGAGAGACCCCAACCAAACTCACTGTCCTTCTGTCGAGTCTGACGCTGGGCGACCCTATAGAACAGGGGGGAACTTCCCGAGACTCAAACCCCTTATGTTAGTAGAAAGCCTTTTCTTTCCCCTGTGGAGCATCTGATAGATTTGAACTGCTGACCTTGCAGTTAGCAGCCAAAAAGCATAACCACTCTGCCACCAGTTTCCCTTAGATCAGACTAAAGTGACTCAATAAAAAATGTGTGCAATGTTTTGTATAAAAATATTCCTGTAGCTATAACCAGAAAAGTCTTTCATGTGTCTAACTGTCCCAAGCTCCAACCCTCTGCTGTGTAGAACAGAGTAGAACAACTCCATAGAAATCCTGAACTGGACATCTTTACCAGATGGCTGGTGGCTTCAAACCACCAACCCCAGCTGTCCAATGTTTAACCCCCTAAGCTGCACGTATCAGTATACCCACAAGGCTAAAACTCTCTGCTAGTTTAGTTTGTGAACATTCTGATGTGCTTCTGTCAGAGCTGTCATTATAACTCAACCTGCAAGCACTATGAACGCATAGTTTTCATGACTACTGGGTGTTTTTTATCGCTATTTAAGTTTTCTTGTGTTTTTGCTACAGTTTTGTGGTCATTACTATTTTTTCACCTACACCAACACTTTGGTTGAGAATGAAATAATAATGGCATAGCAAAAATTTTAAAAGACTAACTTGGTTACTGAGAATGTTGAGTAATAATGCAATTCAATGTGGAAAGGTTTTACAAACAAATGTTGATATTATCCCTAAAAGCTAAGAAATATCAGTTATGTTAATTAAACTATATTTATTACATGTTATCATAAGACTAAAATGTATAATAAACATTACCAAGGGTTCTTTATGGTCTGGTTTATGATGAGGTCTATCGGGGCTGGAGGTAGGGTAACACCAGGAAGTTCTGCAGTGGGTAATAGGAATGCAAAAGAATCCATGGCTCATTTGAGAGATGCTCAGCATATTTAATCACAAGATATTTTACACTAAAAACAGTTTAAAAGCACAGATAGGAATCACTTTACAAGATCTTCATGAAAATGGAAAGCTAGCACAGCAGAAACCAGATACATATTTGCTAGAGATGGGGTCAAAAGAGAAATTAAATACAAAGGAATTAACTACAAAAAATCAGTCTTTCTGTGGGAAAACCTTGTCTCAACTTCTCTTAAGTCTTCTCCACCTCAAGCTTGGGGGTTGATAGAACCACTCCATCTATTCACTTTCATACTGGATACTCACGCATGAGGACTCTGGTGGACACAGGGTGTCAATGACGGGTATAGACTAAAGATTGGCAGTTTGTACCTTCCCAGCAGCTTCTGAAAAAAGGGTCACACAAACTGCTTTGGTAAAGATTTCAGGCAAGAATGCCCAAGGGAGCGATTGTACTTACTTGCACATGGTGTTAACCTACGTGCTCATGACTACTGCACCAATGTTTAAAACCTCATGGAGTTCTAGAGTCACGAGGAGACATTTCACTGTACAGGAATAATGCCTTAGTTGCCCTCTTCATCATCATAGTGATGATGATCATAGTAGTAATAACTTCATCATCATAGTAGTAATAACAGAAACAATAAAATTCCAAAAGCCCAAAGAAGAAGGAATAAAATAAAGACATAGGTTGTACATGCTCCCTTTTTGACATTTCTAAGCAAGTTACTGAGGTCACAGTAAGTGCACAGAAAGCACTGACTGCAGAGCCAGGGGGAGGCTTCTCTTACAAGCATCAGGCCCTCCGTCAGACAAAGAAGCATGGCTTCTGCAAGCAGACCCCAAAGAAAAAGCAGCGGGAAAAGCTGAGTTGCAAGTGCCCTATTTTTATTTCCATTTGAGAAACTCGTGTCACTCCATCGAGGCAAGCTTCCCAATCATTCAGGTAAATCGTTCTCAGGGAAAAACTGAGACACGGAAAAGAAAACTCTCAGGCTAGGATTCCACTTCAACTTGTTCATTATGAATCATTTAAACATATTGGAGCTTAACAGAGCATAGCCAGTAGAGATTTTTTTAAGAGCATATTGCCAGCATGCACCCAAATCTCCTAATACCATCATCTCAAGGAAATGATTGTTCCTGAAAGAAATTACTAAATGAGCATGCCCCATTGCTTATGCATTGCCTATGTGAACTATGAAGTTTCGATTGTTGTAGCCATTGTAGCCACTTGCCTGCATGCTATTTCAGGTACATGTTTTTGACTGCCACGGTTGTTGTTAGAGACGTGGTGAGTGGATACCGGTTCACAGCGACCCAATGTATCTACAACAGGAAAAAATAGGGTCTGGCCCTGCTGCGTGCTCATAATTGTTGCTGTTTGAACTCCTGATTGCAGCCACTATGTCAGTTCATTTGGTTTAGAGCCTCCCTCTTTTTCACTGCTCCTCCCCCTCCCTAGCACGAGGTCCTTCTCCAGGGATTAGTCTTTCTTCACAACGCATCCAAAGTAGATGAGGCAAAGTCTCTCCATCTGTGGCCCAAGGGAGCTTTCTGGCTATGCTACTTCCAAGACAGATCTATTGTTCCTTTGGTAGTCCATGGTAATTTCAATTTTCTTCAACAGGACTGTAGTTCAAATGCACCTTCCACCTTCCACATGCCTATGAGGTACGTGATGAAACAGACACGTGAGGTTCTGTCTTATTCTTACACTTATGATTAAAAAGACATGGTAGTAAAAAGACATGGGTTATGTCTGTTTAATTTTGGATGAATGCCTAATATCATACCACGGAGAGATAATGATTTTAAAAGTACTTCTGATTAAGATAGTTATGAGTGTCCTCAAGTTAAGTTTTGTTTTGTTTTGTTTTCAGTCCATTATATCTCTCTACTCTCAAGAATTTGCTTTCGTTAAGATTAGTATTTTAGCAATATATCACATTTGAAATCATTCATGGAAAGTTAGAATGAAACATGTCATTGTAACAAAAGTAACCACAACAATTTTAAAAGTCTGAGAAAAAAAAGAAACCTTTAAATCTTTTATATTTTTAATTTTTAGTCATTTTATTGGGAACTCTTATAGATTTTCCTAAAGATAACATTCCATAGTTCAATCAGATCAAGCAGTATTATTCAATTGCTACCACAGTTTCAAAACATTTTCTTTCTCCTTCAGTTCTTTGATATCAACTCCCCTTTATTCCCTCCCTCCCCCATCCTAACCCCCAGGAGCCCTTACTTATCTTGATTTCCCCCTTATAATAGGTTTTCATTTTGTTGCTGGTTTTTTTTTTGCCATATCTTACATAATCCAATATATCTTTTCACATAAAATTCTGGTATTTGATCCCATCAAGTGGGGTTAAAAGGTCATCAGTGCTCTCAGCTCCCTGCTCCCCCATGCCCCACACAACTCCTCTCTTTCCTTACCCCCAGGGAACCATTAGTTCAATTACTGTTTCTGAAAGGTTAACTATCTTGGCTTTCACACACCAAAAGGTCACAAACATATAAAAGTACTTCCAAAATCTAACATGATTATTGAGATAAAACAAATAGATACCACTAGTGGTAAGAAGAGGAAATATTGAAGAACTAGAGGATTGGTATGTAGTTCATCAGTGCAATACCACTCCATGGATTTATCATTCCTTCTGTGTAGTCCTTCTGAAAGCAACCATCCAATTTTCTTACAGGTGGGTTTTGGGTCTCCACTATATCCATGCCCCTTCATACCAGTTTGGTTGCTTATTTTTCAACTTCTGATACCTCTTTACATCAACACCTCCGTATCACACAGACTGGTTGCTTCTTCCATGTGGACTTTGTCGCTTCTATGCTAGATGGTTACTTCCTTACCTATAAGCTTTTAAGACCCCAAATACTGTGTCTTTTAATAACTATGTACCACCAGCTTTTGTTTTTTACCACATCCACTTAATGTGTTAGTCCTGGTAGACTAGAGAAACAAACCCATAAGCATGCACATGTATATAAGAGATAGCTTTATATAAAGGGTGATCTTACATTAGGAAACCATCCCAACCTAATCCAGATCAAGTCCTTATCAGTCTGATATTAGCCCATATGGCCACCAACAATCTACAAAATCAGACTCACAAAGCACATGCAATGATGCCAAATGCAGGATGATCCCAAGCCAGTGGGTAGAAAGTCTTTGGATCCAGTGGTGTTGTAAGAATCTCAGCACTGGCAGGTGTCTCTAGATCCAGGTTTCTTGACAGATCAGGGTAGGTCCATGTAGCTTCTCTCAGAGATGTCTTCCAGAGAACCAACCTTGTCAGTTGAGTCTCTCAGGCAGAAAGCTAGAAAATATCCAAGGAAGTGAAAGATAGTGCCTCTGCTTCCAAGAAGGAATTACCATATTTCCCAAAATTCTCAGGAGAAAGCCCACATATAGTCTCATTGGCTATCTTCAGATTGATAGGTTAGACTCCACCCCTACATTCTGAATTCTCAAATTGACACCACATTAGTTGACTGTCACAATTATGTACCCATTTTGTCTTCAGAGATCATATCATATGATCCCACATTATTAGAAAAAAATATTCTTTTACTGAAGTAAGATTTAAGTAGAAACCCAAAGTCCAACTGCTTCCTTGTTGCATATACATATATAACCAAGTACACATAAGTTACATATTTTTTTTCTTTCTTCCCATCCCACTATGGGAGAAGTGGGGTAGCAGTGGGAGCCAACAATGAGGGGTAAAGGGAAGAGTTGCATGTTTTAAAATGGTTGGTGAAGAAGATGTAACTTTTCTGGTCAAGTTTAATCAATCAAATTGTATCTTAGAGGAATTACTGAAAGGCAAGTGATGGTTGTATTAGTCTAGGTAGACTAGAAAAAACTTATTGACACTCATACATTTGTAAGAGAGAATTTAATATCAAAGAGTAATTGTATATTAAGAAAACCTCCCAACCTATTCCAGATCAAGTCTATAAGTCTGCTATTAGCCCATATGTCTGATATCAGTCTATCAATTCCTCTTCAGACTCATGCAACACATGCAATGACTCCGAAAACAGGAAGCTCATAGGCCAGTAGGTGGAAAGTCTTATGGATCCCAGGACAGTGGAAGTATCTCCAGGGTTCTGGCTGTTATTATTGTGGTTCCATGTGGCTTGTCACAAGGAAGTTCTAGTACAGAGGGTGCGTGGTCTTCCCCCCAGGAGGAAAAAAGGAAATTCCCAGCATCCTCCTGGTGGGTGTTATTGGGTAACCTGATTGGCAGTCTAGTCTCCACCCCAATAAAATATTTATCCAGTTGACATTAAGTTATCTCACTAATACAATGGTTTAACCTTTTAATCATTTTTATAAAATCATAATAACCATATTGACTGATAAAAACTATTTTTAGATATTTTTCTTTTAATTTTCTCTGCTATTTGTAAATAATATATCAGATTCTAAAATGAACTGTAGACTGCATCGGCTCAGCAAGGGTAATTGACATTCAATTATATATACTAATAACTGGACAAGCTATGATAAGTTATGTGGCACTTTAGACCCATATGTTCTCTAGAAAGAAAGCTCAGAGATATTCAGAGGTACTACCAATTTGGGATTGTAATGGAGCTCTTGATTCTATTACATGCATCACAGAATTTCTGGTGTACCCCCAGCTGAAAGCTGCTTTAAAATAAGCCTCCGGGACCATAGAGAGATTGATTATTTATCTGAAATAATGTTATTTCTGTGGTCTAGTCTGTTTGTGCAACCTCTGGAAAATATTTCCTATTTAGACTTAAAATAAAAAATACTGTTCACAATTGAGAAAATCTACTCTGTGACCTGTTTCCTCATTAGGGTAAATAATATATTATACTCCTCTAATGTCTTCTTTACAATGTTTCTTTATAATGATACTTTATAGTGGTATTCCTTATTCATCTGTCTGTATTGAATAGATATAACTTGCATATATAATCATTGAAAAACAAAAGGCAAATGAATTCAGAAATCAGAGAGATATATAGTTTAATAGAGCTTGCTAATATTTTCTAAATCAATATAAAAGCAGACATTGCAAATAATAATGTTGAGGAAATGTAGATAGTTTTGTGCAGAGTTTTCATGTCATCTGTTAACAGAGAACAAAGGCATGAGGTTTTCTGCAGCATAAAGTTTCATCTTTCTCCTGGTAGTGAATTCAATAATGAATTTGGCAGATAATCGAACTGCATTTTTTAAAATCTTCAAAGCTACTTATTAAACTGCCTCTGATCCGATTTGTCTGTATATTCATTGGCATTGTAAGAAATTGCTAATTAGAGTATTTTCAAACCAATTTACTTTTCTTGCTAATTTGGGGGTCTTGGTGAATAACATGAGGTCAAAATGAATGAGGATGGTCTTGGTCACACTCGGCAACCGCAGTTCCTCACCCTGCGGTCTACATTTAGGAAATCACCTTGACTACCAAAACCAGTCTTCCAGGAACAAAAACACCGTAAAGCAGTGCTAAAGAGACTTCACGGATATGCTGATGCTTATTTGTAAACTATCGGTGTGTGAGAAAAAAATTAAATCTAAGAATATAGGTAATATGGTAATATGAATTTAAGTCTTCTAACATATTGCACAATGCTACTTTTGTTCCTCTCCTCGCTGCTGGCAAGATTCTTATTTTCCATGTCCCACCAGCGCTGCCTCCGTTATAAACGCCCACCTGCCCCTTCGATTTCACTTCGGTTCCGAACTTGAGAAACCCAAACAGCGGACGGGACAATAATGATGTGCTAAATAATCGCAGTCAGATTCTTCCTGGGGTCCTAGGGCCATCTCTCTGTGCTTAAGTTTTATGACAACTGCCTCCGCACTCAGAGAATTTGTGTCACATTTCGTTACCGGGACCGTGTACTGTGTTCCAAAGCATGCTAATTGCCAGGAACTTGCACAGCGTATGAATGGCATATTAATCGAGTTAGTAATCTTCAAATGCAACCTATATGAAATGGTTTTATATTTATATAGATGTCTCCATAGTCCTGTATTTTCACAGTTTGAAAGAAATACAAGAAATGTGGATACACTTGATGTGACCATATGCTCATTTCAAGACTCAGTATCATCAGCCACACACACTGGAACCCTAGGCATCAATCAGTGGGATTAGATCCTGGGAAACAGCAGAAAGGTTCCCTTCACTGAGCTGTCAAGGCCAGCTGCGTGTGCCCATTCCCGTGACAAGTGATACAGAGGTATTTCTGGAGAGTCCGGGTGAGGAAGAGTTGAAGCATTGTGGTAAAGAGTACTGGATCTCCAGGGCTGCCTTAGCAAAACAGCACAAATGAGATTGTAGAGTTTTGAATGATGGTCTCATTGTTCTCATATCTAAGAGTCTGAAAATATGGGTTGGAGACACTGACTCATCTGGGGACTTTGAAGGACATCTTTCCTCAACTTCCCAGGGCTCCCTGCCAGCCTGGGATTTCTTTGATTTGCAGTTCTGTGTCTGCTGCTGCACAGCTGTCCTACAGCACTCATATTGGATCAACTTAACCCTAGTGCAGTATGTCTTTATTTTAATATGACTGAGAACAGGTCAAGGATTCTATTTCTAAACAAAGCCACACTCACAGGTGTGGATCTTTGGGTGGGGGTGGAGGTGGGGGTGGGAGTTGGACACAAGTGAATCTTTAGCAGAGGGAATGAACGCTAAGAATTTGAAGGATTTTCTGAGACATGAGGGAAGATCATTCATTAGCATCCGTGCCTCACAACAAGACCACAGGTAGCAGTTTCACAAGGGGTTTAAGAAAGGAGGAAGCAATTTCCATCCCAAGATGTGAGGGACCAGTTTCCACAAATGACAGGTTCCTAAGAAGCTGTTGTGCAATGGAAATGTAAACGAAAGAAACACCAGAAAAGGCATGCAAGTACTCACCTCCTCCATGGAGTCTGCAACCAGAGAGGGGGTGAATGCATTCTCTAATGGGCTTATATAATCTTGGGATGTACAAGCCACTTCCTACACACGCATAATAGGGAGGGGCTGTGCTCAAGGCATGCACATTCACATGATGGATGGGGTGGTCCAGGGGCACACATGTGACAGGAGGGTTCATGTAACAAGGTGGGTGAGTTCCTGAGTTACGGTTGTGGCTTATCTTTGGCAATCCTGAAAAGACTTGGCCTTAGGTGTCTCTGAGCTCTTCTCCAGAGTTGGACCAAAGTCTAATTGCTCTCAGCTAAACAACTGTCAGGCAGATAGCACCCATGGAACTTGGCAGAAGCATCTGAAGATTGGCATATTGGAGTACGTTGTGGGGGATGGCTTTTCATTAGGAGATTGTGACTGGGATTCATCTATAACCCACACGCTTGAAGGCCACCCTCCACTGGAATCCTGACTTCCGAGGCTTCTTCAGTATGAGTCTAGAGAATTCTTCTGAATGTTGTGTCTTCCCCGTGATCAGTTTCACACACCAAGGAATGCAGTTAACAAAGAGCACTGGTGAAGCAAGGTGCTTGAGAAGCTCAGTGGGGTGTCTATTGCATAAGTAAGCTCTCACTGAGAATTGAAGTGCACAGAGACAGCTTGGAAATGACCCCACAAGATGAAAGTAGAAGGGTTATATGGTGTTTTATTTCTTGTTTTCCTTCCATGAACAAAATTCCAGATAAAAAACACCGAAGATTAGTCTCTGATACCATACAAAACAAAACCCACAGCCATCAAACCTATGCTTATTTGTAGTGACCTGATATGTGTTTCCATATTGTATTAACAGAAGTACAAAGCCCAGCTTTTCCCCTGCAGAGCAGCTGGTGGTTTTGAACTGGGAACCATGTGGATTGTAGCCCAACATATAACCACTACACCAGCAGGACTCCTTTTTCCAGTAGGAAATCAGGTATCATAAGTAGGTAATATTTAAGACTATTGATTAATTTTGTTGTTGTTGAAGATATAGCTATTTTTGAACCTAGATATCATAATATTGCAGCTCATCCTCCTTATAAGAATTTAAAAAATATAAATAAAATTCAAGCACATCAAAGTTCTCCAGAATTCATGGTGTCACAAGTTAGTATACACCACAGTTGTGAAGCAAAACCTAGAGTTAGCCAAGAGTTTGTGTGTAAGTCAATTGTTTACCAAGGTTAGGCACAATTGTCTACTTTGGAGAGAGGGAGACAGGGGTATTAGATGTGACAGGAAAATAATTCATGTAGCTGAGTGTGAGAAATAAATGAGAAAGTTGCAGAGAGAGTAGAAAATGGAATGTGGAGAAAAGGGTAGGAGACAAAGGAAAGAGAAACTGTGAAAGCCAAGCCTTCATGCTAGTGTGACCTTCTGAGATAGTTCACAGATCAGAGGCATTTTCCTCTTCCATTGATTTTCTCCCATTAAGATTTCTCTGAGTAGGAATGTTTGACTCTGCTCATGTCTGTCAAAGTATTATTAGTCTCTTCTCCTGACCAAGTAATTCTATAAAGATTTTATTGTTACGGATATTGTGTTGTTGCTGTTGAAGACATCGGTATAAATAAAGGAGCAAGGTAGTAATAAATACTTTTCTTCTTTTTCCCTCTTCCCTGTCATTGTAAATTTCAGGATTATTTAATATATTCTGTGAGCAAGCACTGTGACTAACAAAAAGAAAGAAAGAAAAATTGATGGGAGTGTCCTTTTTAAAGTTTAAAGTCTCAGAGAGACATGCACTGAATAATGTTCACAAGGTAATCATTGGCACAATTAACAAGGTTTCAAGTACAGGAGGAATACAGAGGAAAGGACACTGTCCAAAGTCTAGGAATCAAAGAGGGGCTTCTCAAAAAGGAAATTCTTACATACAGAGCATTTGGAAACTGAATTCAGAAGTCAGACATCATTTTTAACTTATTCTATTCATCAAAACAAGTCTCAGGACTATCCCATAAGCAAGTTAAAATCAAAGAGAAATTAATTAGGTCCCTTGCTGACATAATGAAAAAGTCATATTTTAAAGGGAACCACTGTTCATAGGAGGATTTGTTATAGCCATCTTCTCAAACAGTCCTCTCTATGGTCACAAAAATATTTTAAAACCATGCCCCTGCCTATAAATGCACTCTCTTCATAGAGTTCTCCTCCTCCAAGACATCAAACTGGAAACCTAGGATATTGTGATCTCTCCAGTGTCTTCATGCAGATCAGGCTCCCAGGGATACCAGGTCAGCTGTGGCAGAGAGATATGGAACAGTCACTGGTCCCTAGTAATTCTGAAGGCCACCAGGGCCCATTTTAACTCCCTGGGGACATGTAATGCTCCATTATTAAGATATTCAATGGTGTCACCCCATAATCCTTTCTCTCAATTCTTGCATTTTCTCTCAGTGATCTTGATTCTATACTTTAGGAAGAATCCCTTTGCAATACAAATTGGCTGTTTGAATAGCTTTCTCTGTGTGATGACTTCCTTAATTTCCATGTGAACATCTACTAACCACACAATATGAGTAATGCAACAACACATTGCTAGTAAAGCTTAATGTTAAAATTATGCCCCGTGAATCAAAAACCCACCAGCTGCCCTGAGGGAGAAAGATGTAGAGTTCCCTCTCAGAAACTCACAGGCTCAGTTCTGCCCTGCCCTAACAGTCACTAGGAATCGGCATCAGCCCCATGGCAGTGAGTTTTTGAGTTTGGGGAATGATATAGTTATTGTTAGACATGACATGAGACTGTACCCAATCAGACTAGATACAGAGGGCAGATGTGAGATCTATTTTGGAAGTAAATTAACCAGGATTTGGGGACTATTTAGGTAATTTATGGGAGGAGAAATTCTAATAGACTCTGGAGTTCTGGTAAATATTTATTACATGTTGTCATAATTATAGCACCTATGTCCAAAAAATGTCTCAGGACTTCAAAGAGATGTGGGTAAAATTTCATGATGTTATAATTCCATTCTTCCGTGAACCTTTCATAGCCACTCATACTTCAATAGGGATTTGCCAAAAATTCTAGCCAGATTAAAAAATGGATGTGATGCATCAAATGGGTCTTAACTGATAGGGGAAAAAAACCCAGAAAGATGTTTAACTCTGTTGCATTGGCTATTAAAAGACATTGAACTGTGTAAGATAAGAAACTTTAAATAACATTATAAAGAATGGAAATTTCAGATCACTTGTTCATGCTCATGGGGAACCTGTATATAGACCAAAAAACCGTGGTTCCCAGAGAACAAGGGCTACTGCATGCTTTAAGATAAAGAAATGTGATTAACATGGTACACTCTGACAACATTTGTTCAATGTGTATACTAAGCAAATAATCCCATATGTTTTACTGTGTGGAGAAGAATGCAGCATCAAAAGGCTCATTAACAACCTCTGATAAGCAGAAACAAAACCATTCTTGCAGAAAGCAAAAAGGACTTGAAACTCTGATGGAGTTCAAAAACTACAGCCTTCAATATGGACGATATCACAACAACAACAAAAAAAACAAAGTCCTCGTGACTGGACAATATACAACATCAATATTAATGGAAAAATATTGAAATTGCTAAGGATTTCATTTTACTTGGATACATATTTGACACCCATGGATGGAACAGTTTGGAATTCAAACAATGGACTGCGTTAGGCAAATCTGCTGCAAAATACCCCTTTAAAATGTTAAAAAGCCAAGGCGTCACTTTGAAGACTAAGGTGAGCCTGTTCAAAGCCATAGCGTTTTAAATATATGATATGCATATGAGAGCTAGACCATAAATATAGAAGATCACAGAAGACCTATGACTTTGAACTATGAAGTTACTGAATAAGCTTAACTTACAAAGAACGCTAGAACAAACAAATCTATATTGGTAAAAATGCAGTCAGATGCTCCTTTGGACTTGCCACCAGGAAGGACCAGACCCTGAAAAAGGACATCATATTTGGTAAAGTAGAAGGTCATCAAAACAATAAAGTTTCTCCTTATCAGTGTGCTCAAACAGCATGTAAGTGTGGGCAATGATTTGTCCTATCCTACCTAAGGCCACTATAAATTCAAGTACTGAGCAACAACCCACATGGCTATGCTAAGGAAAGTGTATGTGTTAATATATGAGAAGCTCTTTAATCAATCAATTTCAGGAATTTTATTTTATTTTTATTTCAGAGATACTAAATATTCATATTGAGGCAGCAAAAACTAGTCTGAGAGAAGTGAACACAAATGTGATACCAGTTTGTGACTTGAGTTGGCAGTTCATTTTTGTCTGATTGTTTTGAACACAGTTCTCATCAAAATGTTTTAGACCAGAGCTATTGATTGAAGAGGCATAAGCATGATTAAAGTTATAAATTCAATATGTGATTAAACAAAAAGTGATAATATCAAACTTAAGAGCTCTACACTTAGCAGATCACTGTGAAGGAGGCAGAAAACCAGTGATCTAAGGAGATAAACCATGATAGAAAATACAGAGAATAATGACAGATATTAAAAGAGAAAAGGTAAAGAAAAGATGGAATAGCTAGTGCCATGCATTGTTCTGGGAAGTCCCAGGAGGATAAGAATCCGAATGAGGTCTGATAGAATAGGTTATGAAATTAGCAACTATACCAAGGGATAGTGCCAAGAATTGTAGGGCTAGATTTAGGAATGTTGAAGTCTGAACTGGAAAAGAGAATGAGTCCTATTTTTCTAAAGTTTTCTGTGGAGAAAATGAGTGAAAGTTAAGCCTACCAGGAGGTAAATGTGAATTTATTTATTATTAAATATCAATGAAGAGACGCCTGTACATGAGGGCAGACAAATTGTTATAAAGTCATAGAGACTTTTGTTAAATACAAATATAAAACAATAAAGCGATCATTTCTTGGCATATTTTTCATCTAGGTCTACTTATTTCTAAATGTTTCCTTATCTCTAACCATTCCCTAAAGAATTGTGCATGCATTGATTTCTAGCATGTCATAACAAAATGGCAGGATTTGCACTCTCCAGGGACCAGATGGTGATATATGTTTGTGTGTGTGTATACATATATATATATACACACACACAAACCAAAAAAGTGTGAAGGTGCAGGGGCAGACTTTCAGGCTGGATGAGATTTGGTTTTTCAATGACACTCTCTTAGACAGCCCTTGCTAGTATTGCATTGCTGTGATGGGAAAAATTGCCCATTCCAATTCCCTTGCCCTTCTCTTACCAACGTAGTTTTAAATTTTCTTAAAACTTCTTCATAACAAACTCCTATGGTGTCCTCATGTCCTTGGAGAAACAATATCAAGATTATCACTCTGAAACTCCAAAAAACAATGATCATAGTCTTTTGACCTGACCTTTGTGCCTTGAATTTAACTGGTCTAGCAGATCTCTTTGGAAGCTCAACTGTTCATTGGAACCTTGCTTCCTTTTATAAGGTGTTCTCAGGAGACCAAGACAAAAGTATTACTCAAAACACTTGCCTTAAGCCATTCAAGAAGCACTGAGAGCTCGTTATCATTTGTTGGTACATGCATCAGCTGGAATCCTAGTCACAATATTTTGAGATGTACCTCCTACTTAATTGTGGTGTAGAGAGCCAACATTTGAAATGGAGAAAGGAAGATTGACTTGCCAAGATTCTAGGAAGCTGATTAGTCCCAGAATGCTGGCTCATCTGCAAATTAAAAGGTTGGATGTTCAGGTCCACCCAGAGACACATCAGCAAAAAATACCGATGATCCGAGTCTAAAACAATCCACCATTGACCACACTGTGCAGCCCATTTCAGCTCAGACACACACAAGGTCACCAAGAATCAGAACTGGCCATGACTATGAGAGATGACCAGGGAAGGTAAGCTTGTTGGATTTCAGAGAAGAGGGAGGAAATTACATGTCATAGAAAGAACACCTCCTATCTCACCCAGGGGGAAAGGTGAGAAAACAGATAAAGGCAACATTTTCAATTATGTTGTGCTAAGGAAAATATTTTAAAAATAGTTTTCCCTTATGGAGTCAAAAGCAGCTGATGTGAGACAAATGAAATGTGTTTATGCTGTAAATCTGCAAGTTTTAAATTCATGCAGTATGTGATATGGAGCTCCCTGGTTTATATCAGTAGATTTTTAGATCATCAAAGATACAAATGAGATTTTTTATAAAACTGAGAATGGATGCTGATTTCACAAGTTTGATAACTATACAACATGGATTTTTTTTTCTTATTACTGCCGTCTTTTGATTCTTTCCGATTCTTTGCCTGGGCTTTAAATGCAATGAATTTTCCATTTATCTGACCCCTCCCATTTTTGATCCCCAGTTATAATTCTTCTTCAACACTACTTCAAATTGGGGCTCTCTCACACATCTCTGGCTCTGCCTGTGGACCTCTCTGAGCCATCTGACAGTCTAACAAGCACTTGCTCTCCCACTGGAGGCCCCAGCTTGACCCCCGTTGAACGTCAGAGTTGAAAAAAAGATACTTCCAAATGAGAAACCCAGGATGCCTACAGACATCTCCACTGCCACCTTAAAATGCATTCTCCCCCAAAGAGTGTCAAATTGATTTTACATTAACATGGGTACTTCGGGGGAAAGAGAGGGATTTGTATTATTAAACAATAGTGAATTCATATTCCAATAATGACCTTATTTTGGTAATAGGATATAGCGAGTTTCTTATTCACATCTTTTCCTCTCTCAGAAGGATTAAGCCTTGTGAAGATTACAGCAGAAATAGCATAGCTTCAAGAATGGCAATGTTATTGAGTTCCCAGGGCCAATTTCACAGAAGGCCATTTTTTTCATGTGAAGTGTCTGTGGCTCCCAATGACAGAGACCCCAAACTCCTCACACATTCAATGGGGGATTGAGAATATGAGTATGACGAGTTCTCCATTTGAAAGAGGACAGTTCCCAGGAAGAATGTTTATCCCCTCATTTCTTCTTGGAAGGGTAGACTAGTTTGTGTCTTGTTTCATTTTTGTTCTGAAGTGCAAGAGTTATTGAGAAGTTTTAAGTTGTCTCCAAGAAGGAATGGTGTATGCCTTTGCTGTCCAATAGTTGCTTGCTTGACCTAGGCTTTGTGGACTTGTGCACATACTCTCTGAATACAAACAGAATGTAGAAAGAGGCGGTGTGGGAGACAGCGTCCAAGATGGCTCTCCAGGACTTCCAGCACTCAAAGTCAGAGCGTTTATTACTCACGGGCCTAAAATTCCATCCTAGAGTTTAGATGCGACATAGTCCTTCATATTTGAAGGGGAAAGAGAGAGGCTAATACATCAGAGGAATGTTGTGGAAGAGCTGCAGGTGGTCAGCTATTCGAATATGCTGAGGGTCTAACGGAACAAGTGATGCTTAGAAGAATTGCATAAGACAGAATCCCTCTCACAACAGAATGCAGTGACGTTCCTGGCGCAAGGAGTGACTTCAGTAGAACAGAACCAGAGAGGACATGGCAGCGTTGCTATCATCAATTATATAAGAAGTAGATTTTTCAGACTTCATATTCCCCATACAAATGCCAGAAGCTTAAAAACAGAGTTTGCCTCTATGATGGATTAAAAGTCTTAATGGCTGGCATTATACCTTGTATAATTAAATGAAGTTGTCCAGAGAACCAGTTAATATTGGGGATATCTTCACACTAAATATCAATGTTGTTTCTCTGAAGTTTAAATGTAACTAGGATCCTCAGTTTTTCCTAATAACCTTATTGCCACCCTTTGTAAAAAAAAACCAGTGATAAACAGGTCATAAATAAGATGAACACACTGACTTTAGTCCTTTGATGCTGTTTCTCTGCCAGGTCATATGGAGAATGGTAATTGTCAGCATGGAAAGTAGTTCTCCAGTCATCTAAGTACCTACCTTTAAGCAAATCCCAGAATACCAAGGAAACTTTGATAGCCAAACTACCAATTAAGAATGAAATAATGCAACAGAAATTCTGGCTTCCACTAACCCTGAACAAAAGGTTTAAGCTCATTAAATCCAGAACCTAAAACCAGTTTATTCGAATTTGACTCCACCCCCCCTCCCCCCAACCCAGCTGAGAATTTGCTTTGCCACTATGGATACACTGAATCAAAATCTAAATTTTAATAAGAACCTCCAAATAGCATAATACTCACATGGAGATCTATAAAAATCACCTGGAATCTTGTCAAACTCTGGATTCTGGTTCATTATACCTGAGGTGGAAATGCAAAATCACAGTGGGGGCAGGGATGCCAAACTTAATGAACTGGTTCAGACTGGTAAAAGCATGGAGCTTTAGGACTGTATAGGATATTAAGGACAACCATTTTATTAAAACCATTCTTGAGCTTTGAAATGAAAAATTGCTGGTTTTAAGAAGAGAAGTTATTCTGATGATCCTTCAGTTCCGCTGCCTGACATTCAATAAAGCAGCACATATAAGCTTTACTATCAAACAGCTATAACTGTGCTGTCAAGTACAACTTTTTAAACCTGTCAAACAGTCATTAGTTTTCCTTTCTTAAAACATCTAACTTTGATGCTGTCTAACCTTTTTCCTGAGAAAATGTAATGTGTAAGTTCATTTTATAATAAAAAAATGTATTACCTAGAGTGATTTTTCCCTTAAAAGTACTTTTGAAGAGCTAAAAACAATTTTAATTATTATATTTCAAGGAAAAATAATTTTAAATTTTTTGATTAGCATTTTTCCCATGTCTATAAGCTTTATTTTCCTAATAACTGAATATCTAAGACTATAATTATTATCTTGCCATTTCATAAGGAATCAAGAGCATAATCCTCCTGGGTTTTATCAGGAAGCGTTTGCTCTATGTTACTAGAATTATGAATTAAAGTACAAAGTGCCAGTAGGTTGAAACTTATGAGAAAAATGTATTTTGTTGACATTTTTCTCTTTCATAGTTAGTAGTTCCTTATTGGGATGTAAGTTTCTTGAATCAAACCACAAAAACTAATGGCAAAACTATCTGTTGCAACAGAACACAGCCTTCTGCTATCAGTCCATGTTTTTTCTGTTCCTTTGTACTTCACGTCTGTTGTGAACATGAGTATCTATGCTCGTAGCTACGTCATTGTTGTCTGATGCCCTCAAGTCCGTTTCTAGTTCACAGTGACCCTAAGTTCAACAGGACGATACTGTCCCGTCCTATGCATCCCTCACTCTCAGGGCGACATTTGAACTCATAATTGTGGTAACTGCATCAATCAAAAATTATAGGTCTTGCCTGGCCTTCTGCTTAACCTTGCGTGATACCCTTCTCCGGAGGCCAGTCCCGCTTCAGAGCATGCCCAAAGGACAGAATACAAAGTCTTGGCACCTTCCCTCTAAAGAGCATTCCGACTGTACATCATTTAGCACAGCTCTATTCTTTCTTCTAGCAATCTTTGGTATTTTTAAGATTCTTTGCCAAGAGCATTGTTAAAGACATCAACTTTTCTTCACTTTTTCTTCTTCAGTTACCCACATTCATGGTGGTTGTTTCTATCATGGCTTGGCTCAGGTGCTCCTCAGTCTTCCGGGTGACATCTTTGCTTTTGAATATCCTAAAGGGGTCTTCCACAGTACAATTACCTAGGGCAATATATCATTTGAGTTCTGGACTTCTGCTTCCAAGTAAAATAAAAATTTTGACAGTCTCAATCATTTCTCCATTTGTCATGAATAATATAGTTGTGAAGATATATGTGTCTTTCGGGGGGCATCACTGCCCTCTGGTGGTTGTGGGAGCTACCTAGCACTGCTCTTGAGAGCTGCTCCTGGATTTGAGCTGCCAAGCCCACGGACTGCAGTCCCACACGCAACCACTTACACCACCGGGGCTCAGTCCGATATGTGTTTCTTTACATTGGGTTGTGAAACACACTAAATGCTGAAGTCTTTGATCTTTTTCAGTAAGTATTTCAAGTCCTCAATGAGAAAAGTTTTCAACAAGAAAAGTTTTGCCCTCTGCACATTGCAGGTCATTTTCTAGCCCTGCCACTGCAGCTTTCTTCTGATAGTCCAGCTTCTTAGGTTATTTGCTCAGCATTCAATTGCTCAGCAACTGACTAAGTACCGTGAGACAATTCTGAATGGCAGATATTTTCTTGACTGCAAATCATGCTGTAGCCTCTTATTTTCTTCAAAAACTTGCCCTATGGTCTGTGTACAGGTTTTGCCTGAGCACAATGGAGTGTTCTGAAATTCTCATACTTTGTAATATTATCCACCACTTGTTATGATCCACACAGTCAAATGGCTTTTCATACTCAATGAACCCTGTTGTTAGTCTGAGTAGGCTAGAAAATCTTAGGCTACAAATCCATAGAAAAGCTTATGTGTTGGGGGTATAGCTCAGTTGAACATTAGACTGCAGAAAGGCTTATGTATATAAGAAAGAGTTTTACATACAAGAGCAACTGTACATTAAGAAAACATCCCAACTCAGTTCAGTCCAAGACCAGAAGTCTGATAATAGCCCATATGTCTGATACCAATCTGTAAATCCTCCAAACACATGAATCATATGCAATGCTGGCAAATTCAGAACTATCACAAGCCAGTGGGCCGAAAGTCTTTGAATCCAGTGGTGTTGTAAGCATCTCAGAGCTGACAGGTGTCTCCATGTGGCCTTGCCAGTTCCCAGGGCTGCCTCAGGATAGTTCCATGTGACTTCTCAGGAATGTGTTGCAGGAAGTCAGTTTTGTCCATAGAGAGTCTCTGAGGGAGTGAACTGAGAGAGATAGTCTCTCCTGCCTCCAAGAAGGAAGTACCAGATTTTCCAGAACTCTCAGGAGACGGTTATACCCACACAGAGGTCTAATTGGCTATATCCAGATTGACAGACTAGACCCCACCCCTACACTTTTAATTCTCAAGTTGACCCCAGATTAGGTGACTACCAAAAACCTAGACACACATCTTTGAGTATGTTCTTCTCTATCCAAGGTCTATGTGACATCCACAATGATATCTTTCCTTCTACAGCTTCTGAATTCTGCTTGAATGGACATTCTTTGTTGATATACTTCTAAAATTATTTGTCATGTCTTTAGTATACCTTTACTTGAATATGATTTAATGATATTGTTCAATAATTACTGCATTCTAATGGATCATCTTTATTCAGAATATGTAACTATACAGATCATCTCCATTAGACTGTCCAAGAAGTTATCTTCCAAATATTTCCCGCATAGCCAGTAACTTCTCTAATTTCTACCTTAGAGTTCATTTTCTTGTCTCTTCATTGAAGAAGAAGGCGTATCAAATAATTCTAGAATCATATTTTAGTGGCTCATATTCAAATTTGTAGGCTATCAAAACAAATTATTTAGATAAATATGTTCCATCCAAACACACAATAGTTCTTTTAAGGACCAAAACTCCCATCCTAGGAATACAGACAACCTTTTGCCAAGCAACATTCTCTTCTTGGACAACCTTTTAATTATTTTCTGTTTTTCTACCTTTCTAAACCCCTATAGTGCTGGAACTTTCATTTGCATCAATAATTTAATCTCATTATGTGTAGCATACATCAAAAGTACAGATATATCTATATTAGGTAGATCACTGTGCCTTTTCTTGAAGAAGGAATATAATTTAAAAAAACTATGGGCAAATCATGTAAAAGGATATGGTGTATGAAAGGTCTATATACTTACATGATTTTGAACACAGAAATTTTTAGTAAATTTTTGTTTATAACTGAAGTGAGTGTGGATTTTAGCCCAACAATTGTAATTGGACTAAGACATCATAGTTCCATTTAGTCCCTTCCCTTAACCTGTCTATGTGATTCTGCAGAAATATCCTACTGAAAAAGATCACACAGTTCCTACTGCAGCTCAGTCCAAAATAATCAGGACCCATTTTTTTGTTTTTAATAGTAGTTTTATTGACAATGCTTACACATTCCAATATATCCATGCACATACAATTCTGTTGTTCAACCTCATTGGGTGGGGTTATGCAACCATCAATCCTCTCTCCTCCCCTATTCTGCCCTTCTCATCCTCACTTTCCATGCCCTCAGGAAATCATTACTCCTGTACTGTCTCTGAAAGGCCATCTAGCTTGAGTGCCATGTACCCAGCAATCTTAAGTATAAAAATGAACATACACATATCTAGCATAATCAATAGGGTATAGAACATAAAGACCTTCATAGTCAGGGGAAGGACTTTTAAACAATTAGAGAATTGTTAGGTGGTTTGTCCAAGCCATTCCACAACCTGGATTTCTCATCCATTCCATGTGTACCTTCTAGGAGGAGCTGACCAATTATCTTGTAGGTGGACTTTGGCTCTGCTTGGTTGCAAGTGTTTGAACTTCGAATATCTCTTCCCATCAACACCTCATGATCACACAGGCTGGTGTGCTTCTTCCATGTGGGCTTTGTTGCTTCCCTGCCATATGGCTGATAATTTGAATACAAACCTTTAAGACCCCAGACACTATATCTTTTGATAGCCAGACACCATCAGCTTTCTTTACCACATTTGCATAGGCACCCAATTTGTCATTGTGATCTTGGGAATACATCACCACATTAATAGAACAAACCATTCTAATACTGAAGCAAGACTTAAGGCAAAGTCTAGCGAATGAGGACCCACTTTTAATCTGCATGTGTAAGCCACAGACCTTGTACTCAAAGACTCTTCAGAACTAAGCAGCTCTTAAGAGCGTAGATCTTCTTTGGCTGAGTGTTATAGACAATAAATGGCTGTCAAAATGGCATTTTATAAGAACAAAGTTGCCTTTGTTCTTTCAATACCATTGAAGGACTAAGAATTGGTCTGCAATGTGTCAAGTAGCTTTCCTGTGAATCCAGAAGGAGACCCTGCTGTGAACAGCAGAGACATTCTCTCTGCCCCTCTGGTTCATTCAATCCTGCATAACTAAGTATGATGATAAGTGACATCCTTGAGGTATGACGAAATACAGCAAAAGACTCTGGAGTACACGAAGCATGCTCTGTTTATGTCAAATAATCTGTCAAGGGTCTTTGCAACATGTTTTCACAAATCTATGCTGATTAAGATTTCCAGAGCTCCCAAATGAACTTGATTATCTTGAAAAAGATATATGAAAGCTGAAGGACTGTGCCAATACTTCAGTAAGAACCATGTGGCAGTGAATAAAAGCTTGTTTATATTCACTTCAACAAACTGAGCATCTGTCATGTGACTGCCAGCCTCTCTCTAATGATGGGTGTTGTTTTTAGAAGGATGTATTAAGTGACTGCTTTGGGAGAACCACTGATAAACTAAACAATCAGAGGTTAGCATGCAGCTTACTCCTGAATGTCACTCCTATTTTCAAGTGGAAACAACTATTTTTCAAGGAACCTGATGAAAACATTTAAACCAACACCATATTCATGTGCTCTAATAACATGTAAGCAGTCAACTTGATTGATCCTCAGTTTGATATGTTAAAAGGAAATTCATTTCTAAAACATGACTTATATCATATTATAGAGTTTTATCTGATTCCAAAGGGCCTCAGAAGCCTTCTATATATTTTCTGATATCAATTCAGCTATATAACTATGGTCCAGTTTAGTCCTTTAAAAAAAGGCAATTTATAGACAAGTTATTTCAATACTTGAGTAATCCATGGGGAGAGATAAATGGAATCCAAAGTGTTATTTTTATGTCCCAAATATGTGACATTTGATTCTGATAATGATGGAATATTTTATTAAGTTTCTTTAGCTTAAGGATTAAAAGAAAACTCATGTAAACTCCTTGGAAATAATGAGTTTGTTATACTTTTTAATAAATAGCTGTTTTCCTGGTCAAAGATTGTCTTAGGCTAGCAAAGTGGGAGACATTCTCATAGTGTTAAAGAGGAACTTTTTACAATAACAGTTCCTGCCACTTAAAAGACTTTTTCTATGTTTTTTCTTTCCTTAAATGAATGCGTAAAGAAGAACCGCTGAACAAAATAGAGAATCTAAATAAAATCTTCCAGATGGCAGGAATGCCAGCATATGAAGCACAAACAGAAAGTCTTGACCTCCTGCTGTAGGTGATATTTCTAGGGTCCCCGTTGAGTTCCATTTTGAAGGTCCAAATCATTATTATACAGATAGGATGTTTAATATGGTGCTCAGTTTACACAAGAGGAAAGAGAATACATTTAAGTCACTCTGATCAATTCGAGCTCTGTGCCATAATGCTCTGTCAATATACTCACCATGAGGCTGCTCCAGTTGAATGCTAATCCTTCTGTTTTCAAAAGGTTACATGGCATGTTAGCTTCATGACTTCCATTAAAGCCAATGGGAGTTATACCATTACCATGCTTGGGAAAGAATGGCTTCTAATGCTATTGATTTTGATCTTTTGAACTCAATCTCTGTTGCCTGTGTTCACTGACAACTACCCTGCATACTTCTGACAGAATTCTGTGGTACTGAAGTGCTGGATTAAACAGTAAGCTCCTTCTTCAAATTAATCAGCTTGTCTATCTGAGATAGGAAGGCTTTTAATACTCCTAGATATATCACATATCAAACTCATGTCCAAGAGTTTAAAATATATAATCCAGAAGGACCCACCATGGGCTATGAATTAAGTGAAAGGTCAAGAAAGAAATAGGAGTATGGAGCATTGTGATCTGGTCATATTTTCGTTTTAGGAAGTATGGTGCATTCAGAGCAGGGAGATAAGAATGCAAAGGAAGCATCCAAGTAGAGGTGACAGTTAGAAGACTGCGGAACTTCTCCAGGTGACAGCCAATGAAAGTCTGGAGCAGAATCCAGGCAATGGAGGTGTAGGGGAAAGGAAGGCATCCCAGTGATGCATAGGTGGCTGAATGCTCAGGAGAGCCAGGCTGTGAAGGAAAATATATGGAGAGGGTGCCATGTGCAGACATGCTGTGGAGTTTGATGTCTGAATAACAATTTGGAGAACAAAACCAAACAGACAACCACCAGTGAAGTTTAGGAATCAAGCAGAACTAGAATATGTTCTGTCAGTCCTTCTGTGTGTGTGTGTGTGTGTTTCATGTGAACATTTGGATATTGTTAGAGAATTTCCCACATAAGTGAATGAAACCCTGTGTGGACATGGCAGAAGACATTGACAGCTAAATTTCCCCACTCACAGTCATCTGTCTTTGATCTGAGCTTATGATTGGAAATTAATGAACTTGCTTGGATGTTGGATTAAGAGTTGAATGGAGTAGGACTGTAAGGCTTCCTGAAATATCAGTTATTTGTTACTTTAAACTGAACTTATACCAGTGACTATTTCATATTAATTGCATTTGAGGGGGGGAAATCCCTATTTAATCAAGTAAAGATTTAAATAATCACTAAGTTTCCATGGCCAGAAACCTAGTTTGTATTTTATATTCAAAAGTTTTATTATTCTGGGTCAGTTGTGCAATTTTCTATTTGTTACAGGTATGCATGATGAGTTAGCAGGTAGTATCAAGTATATTTTACACAGATCCCTGGTAGCCGAGTGAGTTACATGTACACAAGCACCTCTGTAGGAGAAGAAAGAGGCTTTCTGTTCTGGTAAAGATTTTCAGGCTCAGAAAACCACAGGACAAGTTCTACTCTCTCCTCCAGGGTCCTTGTGAATCAGAATTGAATTGAAAAAAAGTGAGTGAACAAGTCTCTAGTCATCCTTCTTTGAACGTCCTTACTCAATGTCCAATTGCCACATGAATATAAGGAGATTGGAAATACCATGACTAGAGTCAGGTGTTCCTTAGTCTTCAGTTAGGACCTTGGTCTTCAGCACCTCAAAGAGGTATTTGTCACAGATGTGCTCCTTGCAATACACCCATGGATTTGTTTTTGTTTTTTGACTGCTGCTTACAGGATCATGGATTCAAGCAAGGTGCAATTTTTTGCCAAACACATCCTTTTATAGGTTGACCATGGTGCAAGATATTGGTATCATTTTAATGATTTGGATTGTTTTGTACATTGAGCTGTAATCCATGTTGAAGGCTGCAGTCTTGGATCTTTATCAGCAAGCGTTTCAAGTCCTGCTTGCTTACACAAGCAAGGTTGAGTCTCTGCATAGTGCAGGTGGTCAATGCGGTTCCCTCCCAAGCTGATGCCTTGTTCAACTTCATATAATCAGCTCCTCAGATTATTTGTTAAACGCACAGACTGAATTGGTATGGTAATATGATACAAGAAAAAATAGTGAGAGCTATGTCAAAATCCACCAGCAGTTTGTATTCTTTTAACACAGGGAAAATAAGCTTATCTTCCTTTCTATTGCTATTGTAGGTGCTTTTATACCTTTTTTAAACTGGAGTCTCTTATAGCTATTATCACAATCCATATGTGTATTCATTGTGTCAAACCCATATACCTTGTCATCATCTTTTTCAAAACATTTTATTTCTACTTGAGCCCCTCACATCAGCTCCTCTTTCCCCTGCCCTCCCACTGTCTCACTCCCTCATGTCCCCTTGATAATTTATAAATTATTTTCTTTTTCTCATGTCGTACACAGACTACTGTCTCATCTCACTTACTTTTATACTGCCTGTCCCCCTGGAAAGAGGAGCATATGTTGAACATTGTGATCAGTTCATCTTATCCCAACCTCCTATCTATACCCTCCTAGTATCACTGCTCCCCTTATTGTTTGTAAGGGTGTTATCTGTTCTGGATTCCCTTTGTTGCAAGTTCTTATCTGTACTAGTATACATGTTCTGGCCAGATTTTTTTAAGATAGAAATATGGCAGTAGGTGGACATTGGACCTCCATTCAAGTGCTCCCTCAGTGCAAGAACAATGTGTTCTACTAACACAGCACTTTGTGATGTTCAACTTCCCTGACACAATCACAGAAGCCAAAATGGGTGCATAAGCAAATGTGATGAGAAAAGCTGATGGTACCCAGCTATCAAAAGATGTAGCATTTGGGGTCTTATAGACTTGAAGATAAACAAGCAGCCATCTAACTGAGTAACAACAAACCCCACATGGAAGAAGCACCCCAGCCCATGTGATCATGAGATATTGATGAGATCAGGTATCAGACATCAAAGCCTCAAAACCAAATAAACAAACAAACAAAAATCATATCATTGGGAATGAGGGGAAGGCATTGTGAAGATCCAAAGCCCATCATCAGTCAATTGGACACCCCCTGTCAGAAGGGCCAAATGGAGGAGAAGAGTCAGTCGGGATATAGTATAACACAGAGGAAATACACAACCTTCCTCTAGTTATTTAATTCTTCCTCTCACCATCCACACACACCCCCCCACCACTATGACTAGTTTTTATCTTATCATCTATCATCAACTTTAAGTGGAACAAAAACATTTATGGCTTTCCAGATTCTTTCTTATTCATTTTTTCTATCTTGTGTTTTTCTTCCATTCTTTCCCTCCCTTCCTTAGTTTCCTTTTTGGTCTTCTTTCTCCTTTCATAAAAAAAAAATAGATGGACTATCCCTGGATATCTCTCTCTCTCCCTCTCTCTCTCTCTCTCTCTCTCTCTCTCTCTCTCTCCATACTGCTGATCATTTTCCTCATTATCCCTCTCTAAAAAATATGAAATATATTTTACCTGATTGAAAACAGATCATACATTACCTTTTCCTCAATTAAGAGCTACTTCTCCAAGTATTCTATGTATTTGAATGTAAAATCAAGTGTACTTTCACCATGACTTTATTGTTTTGGGATAACTGGCATTAAGGATTCCACAACACCAGCCTCTGGTGTTGGACAGGATTCCTTACAACAGAGCATCATATGACTGACTCTAAGGAAATGTCTCTGCTGGTCCAATGTCTTTGCTGACTATTCCCTCACAGAATATATTGTAAAGAATAACTTGTACATTAACATTGTCAACTGGGTGAACAGAAAAAAGGAAAAACCTGGGATTTCTCTTAATTTATCACACTCTGCTCATGAGTGAACTAGGCACATACCGTATTTTTGAGACCATAATACACACCTAGTTTTCAGAACAAAAAGCAAAAAAATATTATGAACCAAATAGTATCAGTATACTAAAATATTCTGGGAAACAACTCCTTTGGACCATAAGATGCATCCTTGTATTCTCTCTCCCTACTTAGTGTGGGGGGGTGGGGGTGGGAAGGTGTGCATCTTACGATCCAACAAAATACAGTAACAACATGCTTTCATAGCAATGATACTAATAACTATCCTGTGCTATGTGTTTTTGTAACAGTATTTCAAACAATTCATATCAGCCTCTGCAAGTAATATGACTTTGAAAATGAAAAATAAATCTAAAAACAAATCATTTGAAATAATCTTAAGACACTTATAAAGTGCCTATGGTTCATTTTTCTCCCTGGATCGATGTATCGGTGGCCTCAATGTGAGTATCGGTGGCCTACTGATGGAGCTTGGCGACGTGTGACATCTGGTTCACCAGCACTGTTGAGCTCTTACTGTGCATGTGATACTGACATAGTGTTGTCAGCATCATCGTGCTGATTGTGACCTCGAGGAATTCCAGGCTGCCGAGCAGCTCTTCCCCAAAGGCTTCCTAGGCCACCAGCTCGAATGGAGCAGCTCGAAAGATCTTGGTCCCCTGCTTTGCTTGGTGAGGTGGCAATAGCTAATCTTTGTATGGCTGCCAAGTGCTCAGCCGTTGTGCTATCAGACATTTAAAGATATAAAGTGCATGACTTATTTCTCCCCTTAGCACGCAACCTTGATGGGAAGGTGCGATTTTGAGTGTCATTAGAGAATATGAAACTGGATGCCACTCAGTGCAAGTGACTATAATTAAGTACATTCTCCATGAATAATTATAAAGAAGAGAGGAAGAAAGACTGGGGCTAGCTGTGACATGATGAAGCATGTCAGAGTTGAATATGCAATACACCTATTCTTCATTTACTCTCTGGTTATCCAACATTTCACATTAAGCCACATTTTAAAAGTCTACCATTAGACTATTTGTCACACATGAAAGCTGTGCATCAGGTAGCCACACTAAGATGCAGGCTAAAGTAGTGCTGTCTGTGATGGGGAAGGTCCCATGACAGCTTGACCAAGTGAGAATGCTCAGGAGTTTGGCACTTAGGAAATAATTGATCGAATTTGACAGTCATGTAATCATATTGTCATCCTCTACTTTGTAATCTGATGTGGCCATCTTCCATTTTCTCTTAGCTTTTAATTAAGTGAGAATTGGGTGTCTATAGCACTTCAAATTATATTATGGGATTATCGTGATGTTTCCCCAAGAGTTTTGGTATACATTTTTACTATGCAAAATATGATTGTTCATAAAAACGTAACATGGATACTATGTAAAGTATGCTTCATTTCATAAATTTAGAATAGACTGCCTTAGCTATAAAAAGGAAATAAAAGAAAACACGATTTCTTTTTAAAATTTTTGTGTGTTCTGATAATATTGGTTACAATTTAGATAAAGTTTGGAAATACCTTACCCAATCATTGTAAAAATATCATACACTGATGTTCATTTAAAGTGCTGATAATGCCTGATTTTATTACCTGTCCATGATCTTCAGCTTGAATTGGTCTATTGGCTTGCAAAACTTTCAGATGTCACAGAATGGAGAGATGCTCTTTTGAGGGGAGTTTCTTAGCAGAAAATTCATGCATCCATTGATTTTTTTTTTGGTACCATGTTACCACCATTCACATCCTTTATGAAATGAACTCTTTTGGGATCACCAGTCATTTTCAAGATAAAGATTTAAACTTTAGAAAAGATCTCCAGTTCAGTTTGGTATGGTTCTTTGCCATTTAAGTTTTACACATATGTAAATTTTTGATTTGGCCTCTTACTTTAAATGCTCCTCAAGTGATTATACCTCTCTACACCTCACACAACCTTTATTCATAAATATTCTATTTCTTGCAAATACCTTGATCTCAGAGCATTGAAAAGCAGATAACTTCCTGTGCTGACTTTCCCCAGCTGACTTCTGCTTTTTTTTAAAATAAAGTCATGCCACCCATGTTTTCTATCCAACAGAGAATTAACTTTTTACAGATTAATACAGCAGAAGCAAAAGGATAAATACATTTTGAATCACATTTCTCTCTGTTCCTTGCAATTAGTAATATATCAGTGCTACAATTCACACTGTAGATATTTTAAAAAATATAGCTATTGATGGAGGGTTTTTTTCATGGATGTATTGAATGGCTTCACAATATTTAGTAACAGCATCTTTAATTGTATACCCATTAGAAATGTCCAATAGAGGAGAGATTTTCAGTAGAAAATAAATTATATTTGCATACTTTCTTGACATTTAATCATATAGTGATAAAAGGTGATAATTGTAATAATAGAATTTGCTATATACTTAAAAAAGAACTTCACAAGTAAGATATCTAAAATGAGGAAGCATAGGGAAGTAAACAGAAAGACTCAAACTAAAGGTGTCACCATCAAGTTGATTCTGACTCATAACAACAGACTGACAACCGAGCAGGATTGGCAGAGTGGCGGCAATAATGGCTTCACACAGAGGATCCACAGGGAGGGAGGGTGCTGCAAGCCCTGCAGGGCTTTCCTTCCCCTGCACAGAGGGCTTCTAGGACTCAGCTCCCAATATCAAGAACCCAAAGAAAGTGCACTTGAGGGTTTTGCTTTCATTAGGCAGCATCAGATCTCACATTGATTTAGTCAATAGAGAAACCTGACAACTGTCTTCCACTTTTCATATAAATGGAATCATGGCCGCTCCCTCTAAACAAAAGATTTTGAATGCATGTTTAGAATGCTGAACTTCATTTCAAGGAAGGATCACAATTAAATCAGTTAAAATGATATTAGTGAACAATGAGCTCACCTCCGTGGGTAATTAGCAATAATTTTCTGTGCTCCTTAAGCAGATGGTATCGTGAGGTCACTCATCAAGGATAAACCTTCAGCAACAAAGAAGTGAAGGCATGTTGTATAAAATTGAGAGTTTGCTAGAGTTAGAGTTGTTGTTGGAAAAAAAGTTAAGACATAGAAAGGGAAATTAGCTTGGAATGCTATCACCATCCATTGTCAAGGTGACAATTTGGGTCATTTGGAATGATTCAGGCATTATAAAGGTCCACCAATGCTGAATGTAAGCACTGGAAAAAAACATGATTTTATTCTATATCAATGATCTTCAGTTGACAATGTTCCAATTGGGTTGCCAAACTTAGTCTTTGTTAAGTGAGTGGGGGCATGTATGTGTAAAAGTAATTATAGCCTTTGTTACATGTGCTGGTATATTTAAGTATGAATATGCCTATATGAAAATACATATAGCTATACATATATTTATCATAAATATAAGCTAAAGAGAGAACTTCCTCTATGATGAGATTTATGTCTTAATAGCCAAATGAATCAAAATTACTTCACAAAATGGTTACAGATTATGCTGCTAACCACAAAGTCAGTAGTTGGAGACTAGTTGCCGCTCCCTGGGAGAGAGACAGCTTCCCACTCCCTCGAGAGTGAGAGTCCTTGAACTCCACAGAGCTTACTCTAGGTCCGAGTCCACTTGATGGCAGTGAGTGAGAGAATCTTTCATCAGTCTGTTCGTTTTCCTCCCACCATTCATCTTTAAGATCTCTTTTAAAATCTATCGATTAAATGAGATTTAAATTTTGGCACAGCGAATATATAGTAAATTGAACTGAATTGTCTTTGTTACCTTCCCCATCTATAAGATGAAAGTGATCATTACTAATATGAAGGAGAGAAGCAGGTAGGCTGTAAAATATGAATATGAAAAGCAATAGAGGGAATGATTCCAGTATCTGCCGGACCTGACCCAGCGACCTCGGGAGAGAAGAAAAGGGTGCTCTAGAAAAGGAGTTGTGCCTGACCTTCCAACATTTGACTTCCTGAAGAATATGGGTCTGGTGAGCCTCACAAAAACTATATGTTCTAATGTGATGTTGAATGTTCCAAGTTTTCAATGTTGGCAAATAATTTGAAATATATTTTGCAAATACTGTGCCTAACAAAATCTGTCTCTGACTCCATTTGTCCCTGGGGCTGACAGTTTTCAGCATAGGGAAACTGCAAACCTGACTGAGAAGGTTGAGATGTTAATGAGTTGGCACTGCTGCCCAAAGGCAGGTGTCTATGGACTGTAATTCTTCACTTCCCTGTCACCAGGCTGCAGAAGGGTGGTGTGATGGATGTTTGAGTGAGGAAGTACATGTGTCCATGAAGATTTGTCAATCTGTGGTGTATCCCCATAATGACTGAAAATCACCTGTTTTTTATTTGTTGTGGTGGAACTCTGGGCTTGGAGCATGTATTTGTGGGTTAAGAACTTAGAAAGTTCAGTGTAAGTAAACATCGGTAATCTTCTGAGTGGAGCTCTACCAGTCAGGCAGGAAACCAGAATGCCACCTCCGATCTCAGCAGTGTCAGGAACCCAAACAATGCCCTTAGTTACCTGACCAATATTTCCTTTCAATTTAAATGATCTGATAATGAGAAAGAAGTACTGTGCCTCATAATTCCAAAAAAAGGCAAAAACTCTCTTCAGGCCATATATAATATTTGAGAGTTTAAAAAAATATTTTCAACATAATCATGACAAAGCCTAAGACTAAAGTCAGGATTGCTTCATCTTCCATCTCTCATGCTAGAGGCTCTTACAGGCTGCTTTGAATGAACCTGGGACAAAGAGAAATCATAGACTCTCCAAAGGTAAAAGTCCTTTAATGGACTCTAAAATCCGTTCAGTCATTGGGCTCTGAGAAATCAGGATATAGGTGACATTTTTAAAGTTGTCCAGAAAATTTGGTAAAGGAAATACGGGTTGAATGAAGGGTTAAATATCCTATCTCCAGCTCTGCCCCTGGCTCCCTCCCTAACTCCTCTCCCACTGATGTTCCCAGTCTACACACAGGCTCCTCCCAAAGTCTCCGGTTTCTCACTTTTCCATGAGTGCACGATCCCTGGTTTCAACTCATTCCTGACCATGTCTAAGACATCCCTCTACCTTGTAACACCTCTATCCATCTTCTAATACCCATCTCCAAAGTACATTGCAAAGATGTAGAATGGAGAGAATGGAGTAGTGATGGGAAGTCTAGACTCTGGAGTTAGATCACGTAAACTGTGCATTTGAATGAATACTGTGATTTTGTTTATTTGTTTGTTTGTTTGGTTTGGTTTTTGTGATTTTGACTTGACATATGCCATAACGCAGATTGATCTATTATCTTTTCAAGCATGATAGAGTATGTACTAATTTAATATTGGATTTTTGGCAACTTCTCCCATCTCTACTAGTAAATCCCTGAGTCATAAGTTTACATGTAAAATTAGAACACATTTTTCCTATTTTTTTTCTCACATCACTGCCCTGGTGGGAGTAGGAAGCACAGCCTTGTTCCTGGAGAGCTGCTGCTGGATTTGACTTTCAACCCTGTGGGCCACAGTCCCACACACAACCACCGGGCCATCAGGACTCAGCCATATTTTTCTATTTGACACTGCTATATAGTTAATTTGGACTCATTCAGACACAATATAGATTTTCTGAGGCTGTAAATCTTTATAGGAACAATTGGCATGGTGCTTCTTCCATGGTGCTGTGGGAAGGTACAGAACTGCTCACCCTGGACTTACAAGTCCAGTGCTTATTGCACAGTGCTGCCAGAGCTCTTAGCACTTTGCTGTAACCTTGTAATATTCTATATTTTACACTAGCTTCCTAGAGCTCAAGAGCATCTCCGAAAGCAGCATGAAAAAGGAAGCAGGTACCTTTACTGTTCTTATTTCCTTTCCACAAGATCAGTATATTTAACCACATTGTAGGTAGAATTAAAAACAAAGATCTAAGCTGTTCTTATCCTCTATATGCAGTATATTTTATAACTTTTCTTTTTCTAGGGAAATATTCTTGACCATCAATTGAATATTTATAATTCATGAAAGCTGACTCAGAACAAGTTCTATTGCAGCATGCGATTATATCTGGCCTATTTTAATAAACACAAGGATAGGTTTTTCTTGCTATTATTGAATTCTTGGAATCAACTTTTTTTAAACCTTAGGTTAAATAGAACAGCATTTAGTAAAATTCAGAAAACACTGCCTCATTTTTTAAAAATTACATGTTTTTAAAGTTTCTTAGTTCATTTTTCTTATTATATAATATATGTTATACAATTATATAAATTCTAAATGATATAACAGCTTATATATAGTATCATAGAAGAAAAGATATAAGTATCATATATACACGTGTGTGAGGGAAATATATTACATACTAAGATATATGTATATTCTCTCTTACCCTGTCTATTAATAATATAATGGACTTTGCCTAGATTTTATCTATGTGCCTCTCAAGTGTAGGCCCAGGGCGGGGCTGGAATCGCCCTGCCATTATCTCCTGAAATGACCCCATCATGTGTTTGGAACTCATTGTGGCGGAGTGATGAGCATTTACCATGGCACAATTGAGAAGATCGATTGCTTCTTTTATAAGCTTGAAATCCTACAGTATACGTAGGCATCATGGAACTTCAATCACACTTGCAGCTAAAGATACAAGTGGTGGATATTCCCACCGGGTTTTCAATTTCTTCTTATGTCTTAGAATTTTCATATACGCTCAAAAAATCATGCAAAAATTGTCAAGTATATTTTAAATAGATATGCACTTCACTCAACTAATATGTATGTGTTCTGCTTTGATGATAGGGTTATCTATAAACCATGTCATATAGATTATATAATCATGAGTTTTTATTTGAATCATCGAATGTCTTTGGAATACAAAAGGGCCTTATTTAAAGAGCAGAGCTTTTAGTTAAATAAAACGTAAAATAAAAAATATAAAAACTTCTAGGAAAAGAAATTCATTCATCTACCAATGTTATATTGCATTCATTAAAAAGAAGAAGTCTGCATTTTTAATTGTTTTTCAAGTAGTGCTGATTTATTTTAAGCACACAAACTACCCATTAATTTTGCTACAACTATGTTAGGACAGATATTCATACTTAGAAATATTGACTCACTGTAACTTGTTTCTTTTTATGTGCTTGCTGTGTAGTACCAATATATCAAAAATGCTCAAAATATAGGGGTGCTTGCCTGAAGAATAATGTGTTAGTCCGGGTAGACTAGAGGAACAAATTTTATAGACATACATATGGATATAAGGAAAAGGTTTATATATGAGAGGAACAGGACATTGAGAAACATCACAGCCCAGTCCAGTTTAAAGCCATAAGTCTGATATTAACCCATATGCCCAAAATCAGTCTATAAAGTCTCCTTCTGAATCACAAAGTCATAGATCAGTGGGTATAGAATCCCGGTGCTGGCAAGGGTCTCCCTATGGCTCCTCGCTTCCAGGGCTCAGGGTCCATCAACAGCTTCCCTGTGGTAGCAGAAGCAACTCATCGCAGGCAGAGATCTCCATGTAGCCATCTCAGCTTCAGAGGTCTGGCTCCATCAGGGCTAGGTTGTGTGGTCTCTCTGCCAGCTCCTCCAGCTTCTCGGACACTGCCATCTTGTCTTGTCCGTGATTCATCATCTCTGAGACTAACTCCCAACAACTGGGGTGATATATTCTCATCTTCATGAGGGAAATATCACAAGATTTCCCAGACATACCAGGAGAAAGCCAAGCCCACATAGAGGCCTCACTGGCTACTCAATGGCTATCTCCAGATTGATAGGCTAGACTCTACCCCTACATCTCAATCATGAAATTAACATAAGCACTTGACTGCCACAAATACCGAAGAAGTCTACATGCATATCTAATTCCTAAAGTCCTGTGCATGTAAGGGAACAAAGACTATGGAAGGCTGAAAGTTGATGGACTGCTTTTTAAGTTCTAGTTTCTGCATTGCGTGACATATATTGTAGGTCTTGAAAAATATCTGAATTGGCACTTTTCTCTCCTATAAAATAAAGCCATTGAATCAGATGTCTGTAAGGTCACTTTTAAGCAGTATGAACATATGGATCAAAAATAAAATGAAAGATATAATCATACTATCTGAAAGTGTGTTTTATTTTATTATTATTTCAAAAATCATTTTATTGGGTGGGCTCTTACAGATGTTGTAACATTTGTAATTCAATTAAATCATGCATGTTTGTACAATTGCTGCCACCAATCTGTTTCAAAACATTTCCATTCTACTTGAACTCCTTTACCTCAGCTTTATTCTTTCCTTCTGCCACCTTACCCCATAAGAACACCTTGTGTTATGTGATATGGGTTATAAATAGTGATAACTTTATTTAATGATATATATTGCATCATGTGTTGTGCTATTTATATTATGTAGCATATAATTATATGCTATATTTATATATATAAATATCCAATATATCCATTCATCTACAATTCTGTTATTCATTCCCCTTGAATAAAAGTCTAGTTTAAAGACCAGCAATCTTCAAATTGTTTCCACCTGTGTAACACCGATGTGGTTATTACCTATTATTTGCAGGAGAGCTTCTGGTTTGGGGGAACACCAACTATGAAGATCAGGGAAATGAGATAATCTTTTGGGAATGACACTGTCAAACTGACATGTTCAAGAGCCGAGAAATAGAGACACCTGAAAGAGAGCAGGCGGCTCTCATGTCAGCACGACTAGGATGTAACTTTTTGAATGTTTCAGTCTCGCCCAAGCCCGAATATGTTGAACAGAAGTGGAATTAATCATCCTTGGATGAATAGAGAAGAGGGCGTCTCTGTGAAATGATGACAGGGCCCATGCAAGCACAGTGCAATGGGAAGCAAGACTGGGAACTTTGAGTATTTCCATCTTAATGACAAGTCCTTTGTGAGGTGACTACGTCAGGTTATCTTACCCTCATGCTATTAGACCTTCCATTCATCTGACTCCCCTTGTTCACACTGCATGCACACCAAGCTCCTGTCTGATTATAAAGCAGTATTTTATGCATGTCTGCCTGCAGGGAGAAAGTGCACGGAGACTACGCACGCATACTGGATATCCTAGTCCAAGTGGTTCCTAGTGGAAAAGTAAAAAGGGCTTCTGATTATGACTTGGCTTCCCAAGTCCTTGATCACAGTGAATAAACTGCTCATGCTAGTGTGAAGTTTCCAGTTGATTTGAGTATTATTTCTCATTGTAAATTAATAAATAAGTATTCTGGTACCTAGCTCAGGTTTAGTGGCCATTTACTTAACATAAGAAGGCATCAGCCCTGCCAAGAAATGTATGACCCTTCAAGCAGAGGACCTGGAATAGGGAGAGGGCAGTTATTCAAGGGGCTACCCAGTGATTTTGTACCTTGACCCAACTGGATTTCCTTTTACAGCACCCTATAGTCAACCTATTTCTGAATGTAGAATTCATTTTTCAACCAGGAGAAATCTAAATATTTTTGTATAATAGGTTAATGCTAGCAACAGGAAAAAACGAATAAAGATAGATTTAATATCTTCTTTATTGAATTATTTTTATTGGGAGCCTGTACATTGCTTATCATAATCCATACATATGCATATATTGTGCCTAACACATTCACATGCCTGCTGCCCTCATCATTCTGAAACCTTTTGCTTTTCCACCTGAGCCCTTGACATCAGATTTTCATCTTTTCCCCTCCCACCCTGCTTCTCACTCCCCACCAACGCTTATTATTTTATAAATTATTATTATTATTTCATATATTATACTGTCTGATATCTCCCCTTCCCCACCCCTCTGCTATCCTTCCTCCAGGTAGGAGGTTATGTGTAGACCCTTGTAATCAGCTCCCCCCCTCCCTTCTTCCTCCCAGTATCTCTACTCTCACTACTGGTCCTTAGGGGTTCATCTGTCCTGGGTTTACATTTCATATATTTAATGCTATACTTATAGCACAGATATAAGAGTTCCATTCGATACTACTAAATAATAATAAATTTATATTGTTTTCATTTCACCCAAAAATATAAGGTTATAAAAGGTAAAAGACGTGGATTTCTTCATAGCTCTCCTCCAGTGTTTAGTAAATTGATAAAAACATAGAAAATATAAGTAATTGCATGTATAACAAAGTAATAGGGTTGATTCATGCTTGCTACCACTTAAAGATCTCAAATTAATTGTAACACCTATGTTACATAAGTTTCTCCATTCCTATTTCTTTGAAAAGATGATGTGTTAGTCCAGGTAGACTAGAGAAAAAAATCCATAGAAACTCATGTGAATAAGAAAGAGGTTTATATACAATAGAAATTGAATATTGAGAAAATGTCCTGGCCCAGTCCAAATCAAATCCATAAGTCCAATATTAGCCCATATGTCCAATATAAAGTCCTCCTCATACTCACAAAATACATGCAATGATGGCAAGTGCAGGAGGATCACAGGTCAGTGGGTAGAAAGTCTTTGGAAACAGTGGTGTTATAAGCATCTCTGCACTGGCAGGGGCTCTATGTGGCTTCTCCAGCTTCCAGGGCTGCATCAGAGTAGGTCATTGTGGCTTTTCCTCAGAAATGCCTCATAGGAAGTGAGCTTTGTTTGTATAGTGTCTTTCAGGGAGTGAGTCAAGAGAAATAACTGCCTTGCATCTCCAAGGAGGAAAATACAGGTGTTCCCAGAAATCTTAGGAGAAGGCCATACCCACACAGATGTCTCATTGGCTGTGATCCTGGTGACAGGCTAGACTCCACCCCTTGACTCTTAATCCTCAAACTGACAAATGAATGTGTAACTATCACAGATGATGATAACTTCAGCTTAAGAATCTTAATATTTCCAAATCTTCACCTCAAGAATTCTTTGCATTGTTCTTTTACTAATAAGTTTTGTCCTTATCTCATTTCCAACATCACATACCCCTATCCTTTATCTTCCTTCTATAATTTACTTCCTCATTTAGCCATTCTTTTTCATATATTTAAAATATCAAGAACAGATGTATCACTTTCAAGAATGGTATACACCTGACAGCTGTATAATCAATCAGGAAGAGTAAATAAGACCAATGATGTGCTCTTTGCAAATACCTTTTTTCAACAACACAAATGGTGATGATGTACATGAATTTCTCCTAATGGAATATACAGAAATCAAACTGACTACATCCGTGGGACAAGAAGATGGATAGATATAGCTAAACCCAGGTCAGGGGCTGACTGTGGGACAGTATCAATTGCTCATATGAAAGTACAGGTTAAATCTGAAGAAAATCAAAACAGGTCATCAAGAGTCAAATATGACCTTGACCTTGAGACCTCCCACTGAATTTTGAGAACATCTCAAGAACAGATTTGATTCCTTGAATTCTAGTGACAGAAAACCTGATGAGCTCTGGGAGCAACTAAAGCCATCATTGATGAACAAAGGAAAGGGCATTACAAAGACAGGGAAGAAAGAAAAGATCAAAGTGGGCATCAGGAGAGACCCTGACACTCTTAATCGAAAGAAACTAAAGCAAGTAGAAGAAATAATGAAATCAAAATGTCATCAATAGAAAATTTCAAAGGATCAATTGAGAAAAGAAAGTCAAATATTATAAGAAATGTGCAAATATCTAGAATTAGAAAATCAAACGAGAAATATGTTCATCATAACTGAAACTGAAAGAACTCAAGAAATATTCCAAGTCGTTCTATTGCAAAACTGAAATATTCTATGGGCAAAATATTGAACAACAGAGGATGCATGAAAGGAAGATGGAAAGAATTTTCAGAATCACTGTACCAAAAAGAATTAGCCATAATTCCACCATTTCTAAAGATAGCATATGTGTAAGAATAGTGATACTGAATGAAGCAGTTCAAGATACACTGAACGCAGTGTCCAATAAGAAGGCTTCAGGAATTAATGGAATACCAAGCATAGTATTTCATTAGACTGATAAAGCACTGAAAGCAAATGCTCATCTATGTCAGGAAATTTGGAAGACAGACGCTTGGCTAATCGACTGTAAAAGATCCCATGTTTGTGGGCTAAGCCCCAGTGGCGTTGTGGTTGTGCACGGGACTGCGACCCACTGGGATGGAGGTTGAATTTCAGCAGCGGCTCAACAGGAGGAAAGGTTGGACCTCCTACTCCCACCACCAGAGGGCAGTGATGCCAAAAAAAACAAAAACCAACAAACAAACAAAAAAAGATACATGTTTGTACCCATCCCCCCCCCCAAAATTGTCCCCAGCATAATGCTCAAATAATATAACAATAACATTGATATTATATAAAAATAAAATTTTGCTGAAGATCATCCAACAAAGGTTGTAGTAGCATATTGACAGGGAGTTGTCAAAAGTCTAGGCCAGATTCAGATGAGGACATAAATGAAAGTATATCATTAATGTGGCAGTCATGTGCTTATGTTAATTTTATGATTGAAATGTAGGAGTGGAGTCTAGCCTGTTAATGTGGAGACAGCTATTGAGTAGCCAATGCGGCCTCTATGTGGGCATGGCTTTCACCTGAGACTCCTGGGAAATCTCACGATATTTCCCTCATGAAGATGAGAAGCTATCTTCCCCAGTTGTTGTGAGTTAGTCTGAGAGACGATTAATCACGGACAAGACAAGATGGCAGCGTCTGAGGAGCTGGAGGAGCCGGCGGAGAGACCACACAGCTTTGCCCTGATGGAGCCAGACCTCTGAAGCTGGGGGGCCACATGGAGACTTCTGCCAGCGATGAGTTACTTCTGCTGTTGATGGACCCTGAGCCCTGGAAGCGAAGATCCATGTGGAGACCCCTACCAGCGCCGGGATTCTGCACATATTGACCTGTGATTTCGTGAGTTGGAAGGAGACTATATAGACTGATTTCGGGCATATGGGTTAATATCGGACTTATGACTTTGGACTGGACTGGCCTCAATATCCTGTTCCTCTTGTATTTAAACCTTTTCCTTATACCTATATGCATGTCTATGAAATTTGTTCCTCTAGTCTGCCCGAACTAACACAGTTAGTGATGTCAGATGTATTAGGGCTCAAAACAGAGAATACCAAGAAGAAGTTTACTTATGTTTTATTGATTATGCTAAAGCATTAAGCTGTGTAGATTATAACAAACTCTGAGTAGCTCTGACAAGAGTAGGAATTCCAGAAACTACGTTGTGCTCATTTGGAACCTGTACATGGTTCAAGAGGGAGTGGTGCAATCAGAACAAGGGAATACTACTGCATGATTTAAAATCATAGACAATGTGCATCAAGATTTTATCCTCTGACCATACTTATTCAATCTGTAAGCAAAACAAATCATCAGAGGAACTGAATTATGTGAAGAAGATTTCAGCATCAGAATTGGAGGACAGCTTATTGATAGTCTGCAATGTGCAGTTGACATTACCTTACTTGCGGAGAGGAGGAATGAAAGCACTTGCTGAGGAAGATGAAGGATAGCAGCCTTCAGGCTCAACTCAATGGAGAGAAGACCCAAACCTTAACAACTGTACTAGTATAGAACATCTTGGTAAATGTAGAAAAATTGAAGTTGCCAAGCATTTCCTCTTGCTTGGATCCACAAACAATATTCATGGAGACTGCCATCAAGGGATCAAAGCACACATTGAATTGGATAAAACTGCTGCACAAAACCTCTTTAAAGGGGGCAAAAGCAAAGAGGTTACTTTGAGGATTCAGGGGCACCAGATTTAAATCATGGTGTTTTCCATTGCCTTCTATTTATGTGAAAGTTTAACACGGAGTCAGGGAGACTGAAGAAAAAATGGACTGCTTGAATTATAGTGTTGGCAAAGACTACTGAAAGAACCCTGGACTTCTAAATGAACAAATAATCTGTCTTGAAAGTAGGCCAGTCAGAATGTTCCAAAGAGGAAAGAATGTCAAGACTTTGGCTCATGTACTTTGGCTATCTTGGTAGGAGAGACCAGTCCCTGGAGGACATCATGCTTTATAAAGCAGAGAGGTCGTGACAAAGAGGAAGTCCCTCAATGAGATGGATGGACAGATTGGCTCCAACATTGGTCTCCAACAGAAAAAAAGCAATGTTGACATGGTCCAGAATTGGACAGTGTTTTGTTCTGTTGTACTTAGCATTTCCAGACTTGGAACAAACTTGATGACACCTAACATCAACACTTGTGGGAGTATCAATCTGCAAGAGCTTTCTCAACCATTCCAGGGCTGAATTCTATTGACATTGATCTGATCAGAAACTATTCAGCATACAAATCCAATCTTTTAGACATGTTTGTTATTTCTTTAATAGATTATCTGCTGCCCTCTCTCTGGGTCACACTCCCCCTGCTTCATACCTACTTCTTGAAGTCCTTTTCTTCTGCTACACATCCCAAATAGATCAACTCCTTTGATGGAAACCTAGCTTATGCAGTTTCATACAACAGCCCTCCATGTCCTATAAAATCCATGCATGTGATATCATGATGAGGGGTTTTCACAAGGTCATGGAAAGTAGAATTAAAAAATAATGGAATTTTTCCACATTATTTTTGAAGCCCCTTCATATGTTACAAATCAAGAAGCTTTCTTAATTCCCAGTTCATAGGGGGTGCTGAGTAGGGAATAGCTATTTTAGAGTATGGAACACTGGGGACAGTGGTTTGGGCAGTGAGCCACTAATAGAAAACTCTGTGCTTTGAATTTACCAGCTGTACCACATGAGAAATGTGAGGCTGTTTGCTTCCTTGAAGATTTATAGACTCAGAGGGGTTATACTCGCTGTCCTGCAGGGTCACCTTGAATTGGAATCAACTTGATAGCAGTGTGTTTGCTCTGAGAGTGTGTTAGAATAAGAAATATATGATGAAACTCCCTTGATATAATTCCAAATTAATTTCCTGTTAATTTAATAGGAATTTCAATTAATATATCCTCAGACATATTTAAAATTCCTCTTTGCCAGTCAAGCCACAAAACCAAAGTCTTTTAAAATTTCCTAACCTAATACAATTGTTTAGTTCTTTCTCTTCTAGATTCTGCTTTCTTACTTGATGATATCCTAAATATCATTTAAGGATTAGTTTGCATGTCTTATTCACATTGAAACCTCCTATGGTCTTTTTTTGTAAATCTCTTTAGCATAATTTTACCTTCTATATGCACCTATAAGGTTCTAGCTCATATTCTAGTGCTTTATAGGCACACTTAACTGCTTTATTTGCTGAATTATCAACTTCTTCAATGCAAGAACTTACTCATACCCAATACATTTACTGGATGAATGAACAAATAGGTTGCTTACATTGCTTATAAAACTCATGACTGGGAATAAGATTTTTTAAATAGTAGTCACACAAATAATTGCTATAATTCCTCTCTATGCACTAAATATCATGAATTAGAAGAATTTTAATGAGTATACATATTAATAAAAATGAGATTTTTAAGACTAAATATTCTTTATATTAGTAACAATCTATGGATCATTCAAATGGCTAGCTGAATCTAAAAGGGATCTTTGGATTTGCTTAAAGAACAATCTAGGAGACCTCTGGAGTCAAAGAACTAGAAGATGAAACACTTGTTTCTTTCAGCAGACCCATGAATTCGGAAGCAAATATGTCATCCAAAATCTCCACTATAGGGAACATGAAATCAAAATTCCATCCAAATTTATGACAACAATGCCACTTACTTGAAAGTCTTTAATTGGTCATTCATTTTCACTTAGTGGCTGTAAAGTCATAAACATCTTTAACTTGTTTAAAGAAAGCACTAATCCACTCATTTATGTATGCATATGCAATTGCATTTTCTTACAAAGGCTTTTGTTATACCCATGTTTGAGATAGAAGAGTTCCTCTCAAGGCATTTCAACTTATGTGACTATTCTGTAAATAAATATTAATACAATCTTAAATCCTTTAGAAATGAATCTAAACTTTAAAAGGAATCACCAAGCCACAGTTCCAACAACAAAATGCTTAGAATCAGGAGAAACTTAGTGTCTGTGAGGAGCATGGTCACAAGTTTAAAATAACATACATCAAATCTGCATTGATGAGTCAAAAAAATAAATAAATTGTAAAGCAATTAATGAAAAGAGAGTTGTGAGACTGAGGGTGTGCAGAATGACACTAAATGACAAGAGGAAGAGATAAATATACTGTATATATGATATTAAGAAACATTTCCTCAGAATAGGGTGCTATGAACTTATTAATGTTCTAACTTTGGTGGCATAGTCTTTACAAGTTGTACTGCCATCATGAAGGCCTGAGGTTCAAAACCACCAGCTCCTCCACGGGACAAAGACAGCTTTCTCTTTCTAGAAGCAGCTACAGTCTCCGAAACAGTTCTACCTTGACCTTCAGGGTGGCTCTGAATTGGCCTCTGCTCAGTGACAATAAGTTTGGTTTGGGGAATGGTCTTCTGGGCCAGGTGATTCTATATAAAAAAAGATTTTATTTTGTTCTTTGCTTTACAGGTTTATTGAACTGATTCACATATCATACAATCCAATTAATTAAATATATTTTTATAGTTGTGCAGTCATCACCACAATCAAGTTTACAATATTTGCTTCATTCTTGTACTCATTATTGTTAACTCACCTCCCAACATTTCTCTCAATCTTCATGTCATAAGCCAAAGGAACTAAACCCAGTAACTGTTGCTATAGATTTAACTTTCATATATTTCATATATAGAAAAATATAGCAACCCTCTACCCCAACAACAATAACTAAACAAAACACACACACACACACACACACACAAAAAAGAATGCAACAAATGAGAACAAATTAAAACTGGGTCAAAGGAAAAACAAATGATAACATGTTAAATGTTTATCTAACTATATTAGCATTAACCCGCTGTCTGATGTGTTTTGTCTGATAGCAAGATTGTTCACACTCCTGGCTAATGTTCCAAGGGCATTCTCTGGAGACTTTCCATGTGGGGTTGCTGCAGATGGACTGGAGACTTTCACTGTAATCAACAGCCTTCTGCAAATGGAATGCTCAGAATTTGAGATCTAATACCATTTGCTCTGTGCTTAGATTTTACTGTTTACAGTTCTTGGATCACACAACATGGAATCCTTTTTCTGTGTGGACTTGACTGACACCTGCCTTATATAACTGATTCTTTTAAAACAAGCCTTAAGCATCCCAGAGGCTATCTTTTCTGATAGCCCCACACCATCTGATTTCTTCATCACACTTAGCTATAAAATCTTCATTGATCTCCTCATGAGGACAACTCATGAAAATTACAAAATAATTCTTCGGATTAGGGCTATGATTATGTGCAAGTTCAAAATCGATTCATACATCTATAGTTTATAAGTCTATGTTTCTATGTGTCCTTGGTCAGCTTAAGAGATAGCATTTCTATTCTATTGGAAGGTAGTACAAAACATGGGGCATATGGTAATTCTATTGTAGCATTAATTTAACCAATGGTATAGAATTTGAAATACCATTTAGAAAAGGAAAGTTTATATGTATACAACAATTTTTAGATTAGAATATATGGTTTGTTAACATGTATAGATTGAGATGTAAGTTTCTTTTGGACAAATTAAAGATAATAATGCAGAATATTTAAAAAAATAAAATACTTTTTATTATTTTCCAAAACTTTTCTTCCTACTAAGAATTTCTGGAAAGGTTTTTACATTGATCATCACAATCAATGAAAATAATATATTGCATAACTATACATGAAGTCCAAATTATTTTTAATTTTGATTTCTTATCTGAGGATCAAAGCTAAAATGTGGTACCAGGGCTTAGGGCTCTCCCTTTCTTTCTTTCTGTCAGCAATAATACCTCTCTGGTGCCATATTAGCATTATTGGTCAATTTTTATAAAATGAAAGGGCAGCTTTTTACTTAACATTATTTTCGTACCCTATAGATGCTAATAAGATTATTTGGAAATTATTTGCAAAGAAATGACTTTAATACTTGTAGTAACACATTTTTTGTATTTCAATAAGTTTAGTCATACTATTTCTAAATCCAAAATATTTCTTTTCTGAAATATATATTATATAAACAGTATGACCTCAAAGCAAATGCAATAGTTTTCAAAGAATACCAGGGTATGGAACTGGTAGCTGCCCTTCAATTGGGCTGTGGAAAAAATTCATAATCACTAAAAGAAAAACTAAATTCCATACACATTTGTAAACTTATGCCCTTTTAAGAAAGCACATTGTCTCTGAAATGTGCTGCCCTGCTGATGAGAAAATCCAAGAGATGCTAAGATAACAAACAAATATCTGACAAACGTTTGACTAGAGAAATAAGGAATGTGTACCAGGATATTTCTTGCACTGAATTGAAGCTTTCACACTTAGAGCTTAAAAAATAATTGGTAAGAAAATGTATAATGATTGTCACTTTTCCCTTTTCCCTTTCAGATCAAAACTGACTTTCTAAGAACTAAGAATCAGCCTGACTTCATTAAAGTGCTTAACTATCAAGTTAGACCTGATTTAAAATTACAATTCTGCCATATATATACAATATAGACTTAAATTTTATAACATCCTAGGCCTTGATTTTCTACCTGCTTGTTGTGAGGATTAAATGAGACAGTGCCAGCTCTATATTGGGTACTCACAAGAGCAATTTTAAATGTAGGAAGGATGTTTTAAGACCACCTGCTCATTAGAGATACTGGTAAAGGTTGGCTTCCTTTCTCTTTGGAGTGACTGGTGGAGAACAGAATGAGATGAAACCATTTCTGCAGGTTCTGGTTCTTTCTCTCCGCTGGGAGGAAGCACAGATCTTTGGACAAGTATTCTAGTAACATTTATCCAACTGGCTTTATTCTTTAAAAATTTTAGGCAAAACTCATGAATGATAATGTTATTTTTCATAAAATTTCTAACTTAGATTTTTATCATTATTTTTACTTTGCCAACTTCCTTGATTCCATGAGTTCGTTCAAATATTCTACAAGATTTACAGCTGAAACATCAGTTGCTACCCTTGTCAAATTAGAAAAAGAGTGAAGTTAAGAATAGTAAACACACCCACTAAACAGTAGAAAATTCTTATGCTAGAAGTCTAGCTCTAATGCTTTTCTCAGTCTAGATCTCTGCCATATATTTTTTCACAACCCCCTGCTCTAGAATTTTCAAAAGTTTGACACAAGTAAAGGTCACTATTCCATACCTTAAATAAGTTATAAAATTGATGTGTAGGGCTCTAAAATCCATAATTTTCCACACAACATAACACTGGCTATTAATGGAACACTAATACTTTTCACAAGTTAGACTTAAGGGTTTAAAAAATAACACAGTCTGTTGCCCTGCCTCAAATGGAACACTAAGCTTTTTAGGAGCGTGAATGGTCAAGTTAAATTTATTAGTCTCTAATAAAATAACGAGCTCAAAAGCTTGGAGGGGTTTTCACAGAATAAAAATAAATGAGCCTAGCCTACTGAGACTAAAAAGATATTCTCTTAACTCTTGCTAAAGAAAACGAGCAGCGATTTACCAGAGGGAACAAAAACAAGATTAGAAGCTGTCTCCACAGAGGTAGTGCACTTCAAAACCTTGACACAATAAATAGGCAATACTTAGGGTTGCTATTTAAAGTAAAAGCCTTTTCTCCCCTTTCCCTACAAATCTTATTTGTGAGTTAGCTCTAAAACCTTGGTCTCTGTTTTGTCTGCATATTAGAAACACCTGGAGTGTTTTGGGAACATGTGGGGCCTTAGTCTTCATCCCAGGGGTGTTCATGTAATTGGTATGGAATAACTCTAGGCATTGGGAGTGTGTTAAAAATCTCCAGGTTATTCTGGTGTGCAGCTGAGTCTGAAAAACTACCTCTCTCAGATGAAGTGGTATGTGGGGTTGAGGAATACACAGATGAGACCCCACACCAGTAGGATATGAGTACTTATAAAGTATATCAGGAATTATATTACATGCTCCACATAGCCCATCAACACTCTTTAAGTTACAGTTCTTAAACATCATGTAATTGGTTAGCTTTTATAATAGAAAACCTGGAAGCAACTGAACAGCGGAATTGAGAGTGTAGGGTTAGGTAACTGATGTTTGACTTGGGTCAGACTCCCAGCTTCCATTGTTCTGAGGTTTCCTTTGAGGGCTAGCTCGCCTTCTGTGTTGGAGGTAAAGCAGCAAGGCTAGGCCATGTCTTCTTCTCATTGTCAAACCCAGGCAAAGGCGAGGTTTTCTGTGTGTGTGTGTGTGTGTGTGTGTGTGCGCGCGCGCGTGTGCGCATCACTGCCCTCTGGTGGTCTTGGGAACTACCCAGCGCTGTTCCTGAGAACTGCCACTGGATTTGAACCGCCAAGCCTACGGGCTGCAGTCCCCCACTCAACCACTTACACCACCGGGGCTCAGTCCAAAGGCTAGGTTTTCTTTTTCAGACTCACAACCAAGGTCTCATTGAGTCAAGGTTGTTCAAGATCCTCAAGAAGAACTTGAAAATGCAAAAGACTTTTCTTACATTCGAAAAGAGACTCCATGTGGCTGGGCAGAGGCATTTTGCTATTCCTCCTTCAGATCAACTTGCCTACTCTGGACTCCCTCCTCTTCCTAGGGAGTTGACTTGTATGAGACTAAGCCAGAGTTTGTAGCAATGCACTGACAGGGAACTGTCAGAGGTTCAGGCTGGATTCAGAAGAGCTTGTGGAACAATGGCTATCATTGTTCCTGTCATTTGGATCTCAGTTCAAGGTACAGGATACTAGAAGATGTTTACATGTGTTTCATTGACTATGTAGAGCCATTTGACTGTATGTGCCATAATAACCTGTGGATAAACTAGAGAATGCAAATTCCAGAACATTTCATTGTACTTATTCCAACCTTGTCCATGGATCAAGAGGCAGTTCCTATGCAGACAGAAAAATGGAGTACTACATGGTTTTAATTCAGGAAAGGTGTCAGTGGTGTATCCTTTCATCATATTTGTTCCAACTGTATGCTGAGCAAATCATCAGAGAACTGGATTCTACGAAGAAAGGTGCAGCATAAGGATTGAAGGGAGGACGGTTTTTTTAAATAACCTGTGGCATACAGATGGCAAACCTTGCTCACTGAAAGTGAGGAGTAAATGAAGCATTTGCTGACGAAGATAAAGGATTGCAGCCTTCAGTATGGATGACAACACAGCATAAGGAAGACCAAATTCCTTGCAATTGGACCAATAGGTAGCATCATGTTAAAGAGAGATATTAGAAGTTGTCAAGAATTTTGTCTTACTTGCATCCACCATTAGTGGTCATGGAAGCAGTAATCAAGAGATCAAAGGACATATTGCATTGGGTAAATCTGCTGCACAAGACTTCTTTAGAGTGCTGGGAAACAGGGACGTAACTTTGAAGACTAAAGTATGCCTGACCCAAGCCATGGTATTTTCCACTGCACCACATGCATAAGAAAGTTGGACATTGAATGAGGAAGACCTTAGAAAAATAGAGGCACTTTAATTATGATACTGGAGAAGGACATGGTGGTCGACAAAGTTGAGGGGCAGCAGAAAAGAGAAAGATCCTCAGGAAAATGATGACCCAGGGGCTGCATCCTTGGGCTTGAGCAATGGAACCACTGGGAGGACGGTGCAGGATTGTGCAGTGTTTGGTGCTATGTGCAGAAGGTCACTAGGCGTCAGAGCTGGCTCAAGAGCACCTAACAAGACAAAGCTGAATCCCTGTGGGGAGCGTCAGTCAATACTAATGATAATAATAAATCCTTCACATTCATTGGTTCCAAAATAATTTAATCTCACATATAAACTTACACATCCTGAATTGGTTTTCTATGACTTCCCTCAAATATTACAATAAACGAAATGGTTTACAGCACAAGAATTGTATTGTCTCACAATCTTAAGACAGGAGTTCAAAATGGTGTGTCCGCCAAGCCACAATCCATCAGAAGGATATTAAGAAAGATAAATCCTCCACCATCAAGTCCAATACCCCTGAGTATTTCTTAAACTGTAACTCTTCTAGGGTATACAGAGCTTCATCTTTCTCCTTTAGAGCATCGAGTGGTTTTGAGGTACTGACCTTGCAGTTAACAGTCCAATATGTAAACACTATGCTATCAGGGTTCTATTCAGAAAGATGTAAGGAGGAAAGCAATCAAAAAAGAAGGTAGATATGAGAATGCTCAGCTATAAGGAATGTCTTTAAGGCAGCTGGGAAAAGGATTTAATAATTTTCAGAAGAACAAAATAAAGAATTGTCTTTTCCTTCTTTTAGCATCTGAAGGCTATAAACATTCCTCATAAGTGAATTACAGAATCCCCACCTCCATTTTCAATTGTTTTCCTCTCTCACCCTTATTTTCTTTCTTTTTTGTCTCTTAAATAAATCTTGTCCTTGGATTTATAGATCACATGGATAATAATTTATAGTTGTAAATACCCCTTATTGAAATAAGGTCCCACTCATGAGTGTGGAGGTTAGGATTTGAATATATATATATCTTTTTGAGGACCACTATTGGATCCACTACACTGTTCACTAGGCTGATTCTGGACCTATTTTTTTCTGGGAAGTACATTGTACTTTTTGCAGTCTATTTCAATTAAAGGCATGATGATTCTTTTGACTCTAGAATTGTTCTTCAGTTTGAAATATCTATGACTGGATTGCAAGAGATGTGCTAGAATAATATTTACTCTCTACAACAAGGGAAGAGTCAAATGTGAGAAGAAGGAGGATCGTTCATAGCATGTGCAAGCCTACTGCTATTCAGTCAACTCTGATTCCTTGGTAGGTACCCCGGAGTGTGGAGTAGAATTACCCCTATGGGCTTCCAGGACTAAATCTTTATTGGAGTAGAAAGTCTCAGCATTTTCCCGTGAAGCAGCTGCTGACCTTCAGATTGCTGACCTTGCATAGTTTTCCAACACTAGAATCTAGTCAAACAAATCACTGACCATTGCTTTTTACATCATTGATCTACAGATTAACCAACAGCACTTATCCATTGCACCCCCCTCAATGGAAGACTAAAACAAGCCTCAAGACACAATATGTATAATGTAACTTAAATTAATAGTAGAAAAGGACACAGGGAAGAATAGGTAGAATTCCTTATACCTTAACTTGTGTAGAATAGTAATCATTTGTGTTAATAAGTATAATTAGCTATAGAAGATGTATGAAAATGAAGACCAAAGGATATAAAGTTCTTTAACTCCAAGTGGCACATACTCAACTCAACCAAGGGTTAGGAAAAAAGGTGGGAATGTATTGGTTCATGAACTGTAAAACTTAAGGGGATGAAGTTAATATCAGGATCTGCAGACTTCAAGGATCCTAATGATATACATATGTCAGGATCTTGTAGTTCTCTTTCTTTTTTGTTTGTTCCTTCTGATTTGTCTTTATCCATGTTGCCAAGGCACTTGTAGATATACCCTTTTTCTTGCAGAACAGGTGGGATCAGGCTTCTTCAGGTATTCCTGGTTTCCAGTATAATCACTCTCTGAAAAAAGAGTCCTTTGTTTTGAGATCCATTTCAGTCTTCTGTGAAGGAAGTCTGCTTGACCCAACTATAAACAGGGGTTTTCCTTTTAATAAATGACCACATGTAATATGGTGGAGTATGATGGATGATCAAACTAATGTAATGAGGAAAGGCAACTCCTCAAGAATTATTTCTATTACCCCAAGAAGGGAGAGGAACCCTGGTGGTGTACAGGTTACAAGTTGGCCTGTAATCCACCAAGTCAGCAGTGTGAAGCCACCAGCTACACTGCAGAGAAAGATAGGACCTCTGATTCTGTTAAACAGTTCAGTCTGGCAAACTCACGGGGCTGATCTACCTATTCCTCTAGAGTCTCTATGAATCACCATCAACTTGATGACAGTAAGAAAGAAGAGAAAAATGGGGTCCATGACTAGCTACATGCTTGTCAGAGGGGAAACTTCACTGGGTCAGTAGGCTAACTGAAGATGTGAATCCACCAGATCAATAAATATAGTTAGTGAGCATACACATAACACAGCAACTTCCAGAAGTTCAAGGAGAGGAATGAAAAAGCATTTTCTTTGAAAGATGACTTTTCCATGGCCTGTAGGAGAAGACTGAAATATTTGCTCATTCTAGAGGAATAAGAATGGAAAATGGGAATTCCAGAATGTGACTTGGACAAAAGGAAATCAAGTGATGAACGTGAGATATGGAAACAATGGCTAGATGGTGATAAGTGAGTTTGAAAATGAAAGTCTGTGTTTGGGTTAACAACTAGCTGTTGACCTGAACGGGAAAGAAAAAACTGAATAACGGAAGGGACCTTGAAATACAGTGTAGGACACTTGGAACTCTTGTCTTGTTCTGTTACTTACTAACAGATAACCATTTATGAGACCCTTTGTAGCTTGAATATCCTAAAGATTGCACAAATTGGAAAAGATGAACCTAAGTAAGCTCAATTCTAATAGTTAAATACTGATTTTGCTCATTGTATTGTGAGATGGTGAGATACTTTGAAGTAAAAGATGAGTTTATCAAACAATCTTCTCATAGATCCACCTTAATTTTTCAAAACCCCAGGTGTGATGGATCCTTGCAAATTATGAACAGAATAGCATTTCTTGTGTGTATTGTCTCCTGAATGGAAAGGAGAACTTCAGGTCCCCCTGTGGCTTTGAAAGCAGAGTTCACCTATGAAACCTTTCACAAATGGAAATGTCAAAGAAGTGATTATCATTCATTTTTATGGAAAAAAAATTTAGCATCCCAAGACTCAAAAAATAACATGTCAGATCATAGCAAATAACATGTCAATTCTGAGCTAGCATTAATGATGTTCACGAATAAGACACAGTTCAAAGATATGGAAGTTAGTGGAGAGAGGGGAAATGGGATTGGTGGGGCCCCTCTTGCTGCCTAGTGTATTCTCTGTTTCAGTAATAACTAGTTGCACAACAAATGTGGGTTTCTAGATCCATTTTTCACCTTTATTAGTAAGAGGAAAAAGATTCCTCATATTTATTTGTTAGTGAAAACAGGTAGACCATTGCAATCAAGTGAATTCCAACTTATAGAAACACTATGGGAGGAACAGTTCATTATGGTTGTTGAGAAAATAAATCTTTATGGGAGTAAATTGCCTCACCGTCTTCCCAAGGAGTGGCAGCTAGATTTGAACTGCCTACTTTGTGGATAGCAGCCTGATGTGTCACCCATCTCACCACCAGGGTTCCCAGGGTTTTCATGAACATGAAGTGTTACAAAGCAATCTGTACTCTTGCTTAAGGTGGGACTTACAATTGTGGCAGCATATTGTTCTCAAAATGTTTGATTCTACTTGGAGGGCATATTGGTTTATCCTGAATCAGCGTATGTATGAACATGTCAAAATTACAGATTCAAATCTAAAAACATCGTTTCAGCAATGGGTTATATGTTACTTGAGTAAAAGAACAAAAATCATTTTATCTTTTTCATGATGTCTCTTAAAGAGATGAAGGTAGCTCATTGGAGTGAGCTTCATTGCTGGAATACATAATGTTCAAAGTGTTCAAGTTCTCACTTTCACAAATCAATCATTGTTTTACATTTTGTTTTGTACCAAGAGCATGATAGCCCTAAGATTTATCGCTCACATATCAAACCTACCAAGTTGGAAGAAAGAAGCCATTTCCTTGAGCATCCTTCTCAATATTGATCTATTTGCCTTCTCTATCATCTTGACACTAGAGTTTCTATCATTCTACTTAAGTACTAAATACAGTCATCAAAGAGTCTAAACATAAATCATGAAGAGATCATTGAGCATAATTTCTTTCTATTTCTTTGTCATATTACCTCTTAAAACTCAGAAGTTTAAAACATATAAGCAGTTGGTAAGAACTACTTGACAAAATATCAATTTCCTGAATAAATCGTCTTCACCTGCAGGGAGGAAGAGCAAGGCACATGGTGCAGATACTATTCTTCACAATAGTTCTCACCTACGTGACCTCCGAAGGCATGTGCTCGATCATGTGATTCACACATGGGGAATCAGAATCCTGCTTTATTTCTATTTAAGGGGGTACTTTACTTCAATGACAGGAAGTCAGGAATATTTGATTATTTTGATAGCACCAAATAAAAAATAATCCACGATGCAGCAAAATTATTTTTCAAAATATTGTCTCACTTCACTTTTACATTGTAAATATTTTATGAAAGGAGGAAAGTAATGATCTTTATCGATCACTTACTTTTTGTTGATACTTTATCATTTTTAAGGTCACAGAAAAATATAAAGTACTAACCACATTTCACAGAGGAGGACAGTAAGGGTTATTCACCTGACTAATTAACCTGCAGAAGCATTTAACTATGTGGACAATAACAAACTATGTGTGGCGTTGGGAAGATTAGGAATTCCAGAAGTACATTGTGCTCATTTGAAACCTATGCATGAACCAAGGGTCAGGCATTTGAACATAATAGTGCACAATATAAAATCGAGAAAGATGTGAGACAGGGTTGTGTCTTTTCACTGTACTTATTCAGTCTGTATGCTGAGCAAGTCATCAGAGAAGCTGTACCCAATGAAGAACACTGCTTCAGGATTGGAAAAAGGCTTATTAACAGCCTTTGGCATGCAAATGACACGCTCTTGCTTGCTGACAGCAAGTAAGACTTGAAGCACTTATTGATAAAATCAAGGATTGCAGTCTTTAGTAAGGCTTGTGACTCAGGGTTAAGTAAGCCAAAATTCTCAAAACTGTGCCAATAGGTAACATCATGATAAACAAGGAACTAATTGAAGCTGTCCGTGGTTCCATATTCTTTGCACCCAGGATTAATACTCATGGAGATAGCAGTCACAAGATAAAATGATGTATTTCATCGATCAAATCTGTTACAGAGGACCTCTTTAGCGTGCTGAAGAGCAAGGACCTCACTTAAAGGATGAAGGTGCTCCTGACTCTACTTTGCTGTTTTCACTTGCCCGTCAGTGTTGGGCAATGAATACGGAAGCCTGATGAAGGACTGATGCATTTGAGTTATGCTAGCTGGTGAAGAATATTGAAAGCACCATGACCCCCCCAGAGCAACAACCAAATGTCTTGGAAGAAGTGTAGCCAGAATGTTCTTTAGAAGCAAGGATGATGAGACTGTATCTCATGCACTTTGGACATGGTCTCAAGGACAACATGTTAGGTCAAGGCAAAGGACAGTGGGAAAAGAGGAAGATGCACAGGAAATGAACTGACACAGTGATTCCAAGAATGGGCTCATACATGACATCACTTGTGAGGGCAGGGATTTTGTCCGTTGTATATGGGTTCATCATGATACCTGACAGCACCTGAAAATTACAACAAGATGACATACTTAGAAATCCTCAGACTCATGATCCGAACATTGTGTCTCATTCTGAAGACTATACTCTTTCAGTTTTATCTTAATGCCATATATATATATTTAAACGAATATATGTGAATATAAATATATAAAAAGGAATCCTGTAGGGAAAGTAGCTTGAGTATTGAAGTATTGAGCTGTTGTTGTTTTCAGGCACCATCAAAATGGTTCTGATTCATAGTCACCCTCTGTCCTATAAAACCAAACCATACTCAGTCCTGTGACACCCTCAAAGTTGTTCTTGTTTGAGTCCATGAATGCAGCTATCATGCCAATCCATCGTGTCCAGAGTCTCTAACGCTACAGTCATCCATTCAAAAGTACCAGTTAGTCCATGGGCAAAGATGAGGATTTCTGCTCTCATAAGTGTGGATACGTTCAAAAATCCACAAGGGCATTTCTCCTCTGTCCGATAGGGTTGACATAAATTAGAATTCACTTGATGGTGGGAAGTTTGGTGATATATATTCCTATTTGCTTGATGTATTTTACCACTTAAAAATAGGGGGGAAATGAATATGCTTTTCTTTCTACACCACTACTGATGATGAGTTACTTGCCAGAACTGGAACTAAGCAGAGATATAGTGAAAACAACAAGTTGGTCATCAACTCAACTCTCACTTATGGTGTTCCCTTATATGTCAGAATACAGTTATGTTCCCTAGGGTTTTAAATGTCTGCTCATTCAGAAGTAAACCACTACCCCTTGCTTCTGAAGGGTACCTGAGTATACTTGAATCTCCAACTTTTGGATCAGCAGCCAAGTATCACAAACTATTGGAACTTCTCAGGGATAGAAATACAGTAAATGGAATCAAAGCAGAGATGCAGGACCAGATTCCAAAGGTCACTTTCACAAAGAATTTTTCCAAGTTTGCTAGGAGTAATAAGTTCAACTGAGAATGGATGGCCACCTGAAATTTCTGATAATATATGTAGTAACTGAATCACAAGACAGGATATGGTTTTATCAAGATCCCAGTATACCTGAGGTATTCTTCAACAGAGATTCATGGACCAAAGAAATAACGTTTACATATCCAACTATGCAATTCTATTTATCTATTTAACACACAGATAAAGATGCATTAAACATCTGGGAAAGCTATTCAGTGAAATGACACATGCCTCATAAAATCTTTCCCCAATGTAAGTTTTAGTCTAAATGGAGGAATTCATTGATATTAAGACAACTAATAGAACGGCTTTTACTTTACAAAATGTACTGGTGATTGAAGAGTATACTTGACTAGGTAGCTTTATAGTTTTAAATTTTTGATTGCATACTGATATCTACACTCCCCATGTGGAGTTGTATAAGTTGTGCCCTATACAAAGCATTTGTCTAGAGGTAAGATGAAGACTTGTTCTTTGTCTTGATTTAGAACTAAGCAAGATGATGACCTTTTCAGATGAGGAGGGAGTTATCATTTTCCTAATTCTTATAAAATAGGCTTGAAGTGAGCTTTCAGAGCCCTAGTGTCATAATGGGCTAATTTGGGGCTAGTCATCATAGACTGGTTGGTCCAAATCCAGCAACTGTGTAGGAGAAATATGAGTCTGCCGCATCTGTGCCAGTTGACAGTCTCAAGAACACCGTGGAGAGGTTCTCCTCTGTCCGATAGGATTGCTATGAGTCAGGCGGTGGGTTTTGTATGCTAGCTAGAGGATGCCATATTCGACAAGAATTTTTAAACTCAAATTAGAAAAGAATTATGCCAACAAATCTGGAATTGTAAGATAGAAAACCAAGTGGCTGCAAGAAGACTCGGAGAAGAGAAGAAAGGAGTTGACCACCAATCCACTGTGGACCAGGCTCAATGGACTGTTGCCTTACCTCTTGCCACTTTGGGGCCCCCTCGTTAGTTTATTGCTTTTGCTTTCATTACGGCCATTATTATTCAACAACCTCATGGCATTTATTAAGTAACAGATTGAGACCATTCAAGCAAGGCCCCTGCAAGTTCATTATTGTCGCTTGGAGATGAGCGATCTCGAACAGAGTGGCACACACGACGAGTATGTGATAAGACCCTCTGCCTCCGTGAGCTGAACTTGACAGCCAATGACGGGTAAGATCAGGAGCACTCTTTA
>PVJH01002681.1:0-161643 GCA_004026705.1 Nesogale talazaci | reverse complement strand
CGGACCCCTGGTCCAAAGCCCCCCCCCCCACATGCACTTCAGTGAAGGTGATGACCTTCTGCAAGTGCTACATCCATCCTCACCCTCCTTCCCATGAATGCAAGTTCGCTGACCCCTATGGGACCAATAGAATCAGCACCATTTTCTACAGTATGGAAAATCTAGACCAGTCTTGCCCATTTTTCGTTCTGGCTGAAGGATTTGACTGCGATTTTCAAGTCTCATGAAAATAATCGTCTTCCATTCAAATGAATTGGTGGAGGACAGAATTTCTGGAGTTAGAGGAGCCCTCGTGGAATCGTGGTTATGCGTTGGGCACCAGCCACTTCGTGGGAGAAAGACAGGGTTTTCTATTCCTGTAAAGGGTTCCAGTCTCAGAAACCCCCTGGGGCTGTTCCACCCTGCCCTATAGGGTCCCTATGAGTCTGCATCGACTTGATAGCAGTGGGTTTGGGGACCAGCGTGAGCCTCTTTCCTTTAGATCGCATCATCTTTCATGTCCTTCAGTGAAAGGCGATAGCTGCATTCATGGCAGTCTTACACATTTCAGGTTATGTGTACTTCTAGAAAGTGTGATCTGTATTGTGAAAAGATAGAGCTAGCATTTGAATAATGAGTATGCTTTAGGCCCAGGAACAAAGATGACACGCTTACTTAAGGAAATAGGAATTGAGCTTTTTGTCAGACTCAGTTATTTCTAGGATACATTTCACTGATAATATTTGCCTCATCTCCTTGATAGGGCTATCAGGAAGGCCCTGGACAGAGGTGAGCTCTATGAAAATGAGTCTTCTGGTCAAATGCAAAATAAGTCAATTGTGTCTTGCAATCTGTTTGGAGCGGACCCCTTGTATGGCAATGTTAAATGAGCACATCCTGACACCTTGTGGTCATTTCGGGCTATGCGTGCCGCTGTCATTTTTGTCCTGGAGCTGAAAGCTTAGGCCAAGGGAATGCTATTCAGAGAAAGGAAGAAGGGAGAGTTCAGACAAACCAAGCGGTTGCTATCAAGTCCACTCGGACTCGTAGCGAGTTCATGTGTTTCAGAATAGAAGTGGACTCTATAGGGTTTTCGCTGGCTGTGATCATTCGAACGCAGATCTAAGGCAAACTGCTTGTTTTACACAGGAGAAAATTGAGGCCATGCCCCAATGCACATGGCTGCTTAATAACACAACTGACACCACTTCCTGCACTCTCTTGTCCAGTGTTCTTTTTTTCCTGTGCAAGTAGTTGCCAATTGACAACAGAGCTACACAGCCAGGACTCTGCAGTAAGTCCATTTAGACGTAAATATCCAGTTTATGTATATATTTTCAGTTTTCAAGACTACTGCCTTTTATTGTCATTGTCTTTTTTTTTTGGTGTTGTCAGGCGCCTTCCAGTTGGTATCGACTCAAAGCGACCCTCTGTGCAACAGAACAAAATGCCGCCGGATCCTTCGCCATCCCCTTCTGTCTCGGCCCATTGTTGCAGCCACGGTGTCAATCCATCTCATCTAGGGCCTTCTTCCTCTTTGCTGCCCTTCTACTCGACCAAGCCTGCTATCTTTCTGGAGGGACTGGTCCTTCCTGACAACATGCCCAAAGTTTGTAAGACAAAATATCGTCACCCCTGCCTGGAAGGAGCATTCTGGTTGTACTTCTTCCAGCGCAGACTAGTTTGTTCTTTTGGCTGCCCTTGGTACATTCAACGTTCTTTTCCAGCACCATAGTTCAAATGTATCTATTCTTCTTTGGTCTTTCTTATTCAGCATCCAATGTTCATATGCATATGAAGCAATGGAAAATAATCCAGCGTGCTCTCGGCACACCTTCATCCTCAAAGTATCATCCTTGCTTTTCAACACTGGAGAGAGGTTTTGTGCAGCAGACTTTCCCAATGCATTGCATCTTATTATCTCTTCCATGAGTATTGATCATGTATCAAAGGAGGACAAAAATCCTTGAGGATTTTAACCTTTTCTTCATGTGTCATGGCATTACCTATTGGTCCATTTGTGAGGCTTTGGGTCTTCTTTACATTGAGTTGTGATCCATCCTGAAGATTGTGATCCTTGATCATCATCAGCTAGTGCTTCAAGTCCTCTTCACTTTGAGCATGGAAGGTTGTGTCCCCTGCAGATTGTAGGTTGTTAATAAGACTTGCTCCAGTCCTGATGCCACATTCTCCTTCATATAATCTAGTTTCTCTCACAATTTGTTCAGCATACAGATTGAAAAAGTATGGTGAGAAAATTCAACTCTGATGTACACCTTTCCAAATTTTGTATTTATTTATTTATTTTATTTTATTTTATTTAGGGCATCACTGCCCTGGTGGTGGGAGTAGGAGGCCCATCCTTTGCCCCTGTGGAGCTGGAATTGAACCTCCATCCCAGTGGGCCGCAGTCCCGTGCACAACCACTACGCCACCGGGACTCAGCACCTTTCCTGATTTTTTTTTTTTTTGGCATCACTGCCCTGGTGGTGGGAGTAGGAGGCCCAGCCTTTGCTCCTGGGAGCCGGAATCGAACCTCCATCCCAGTGGGCCGCAGTCCCACGCACAACCTTTCCTGATTTTAAGGCATGCACTGATCACACAACTTTCTCCAATTTTTATCTTTGGAGGTTGGGTACATTCTATATAATATTTTTTCAAAATTATTATTAAATACTTTTATTGGAAGCTCTTCCAGCTCTAATCACAATCCATACATTTATCCATGTGTCAAGTATATTTGTACATATACTGCCAACATCATTTCAGTGCATTGTCTTTCAACCTGAGCCCTTGATATAAGTTCCTCATTTTCTCCCTCCCCTATCCTCTCTCCCTCAGTCATGAACCCTTGATAAATTATAAATTATTACTTTCATTTCTTACATCAATCGCTGTTTCCCTAAAAACACTTTTATGTTGTTCAACTCAAGTTATCCTTTAACACAAGAACGCGTTGCTCTAGTAATCTGGCATTGTGTGATGCTCACCTTCCTGACACAATCCCTGAGGATAAAACGGGTGCATAAGCAAATGTGGTGAAGAAAGCTGCTGGTGCTTGGCTACCCAAAAATATTGCATCTGAGGTCTTAAAGGCTTGAAGATAAACAAGTGGCCATCTAGCAGAGAAGCAACAAAGCCCACATGGAAGAAGCACACCAGCCTGTGTGATCACGAGGTGTCGAAGGGATCAGTTATCAGGCATCAAAGACCCAGGAAAAAATCATATCAATGTGAATGAGGGTGAGGGCAGAGTGGAGAAGTCAAACCTATCTGTAGACAATTGGACATTCCCTTACATAAGGGTCACAAGAAAGAGATGAACCAGTCAGGGTACGGTTTAGCACTGATAAAACATACAGCTTCCTTCTACTTCTTTAATGCTTCCTTCCCCCCACTATCATGACCTTAATTCTACCTTACAAATCTCAATAAACCAGAGCATGTACCTGCTACAAATAAGAGCATGAAACACGGGAAATCCAGGACAAAGAAATCCCTCTGGCCCAATAAAGAGAACAGAGACACAAGGAGGGAAAGGGGAAGGTTGGGAGAGAAAGGGGAAATCAATCTCAAGGATCGACATATAACCCCCTTCCCAGGGGGGTGTTCTGTATCATCCTGCAACTCTGTTTTAATGTATACTCAGCTCACTGCTCTCTAACTGATGCCAATTTGTAGCAACCTGATAGGACGAGGTAGTGCTGCCCTTGAGAGTTTCTGCTCCTCTGACTCTTTACAGGAGTAGAGAGCCTCATCTTTCTACAGTGGATAAACTGGTGGCTTCAAAATTTGCATCTTGCAGTTAGCAGCCCAAGGTGTAACCACTATGCCCTCAGCGCTCCGTTTACTACATCTATACATAAGAAACCCACAAGATCATAGAAATTGACTCTGATGATGAAAAAAAGTTGGATGGCACTGACCCTTGCCAGTTTGGGCACTAACTCTATGCATGGTAGGTTCTGAATCATCTCGTTTATCAGTGGGGGCAGGAGAGTCATTTCTGGTCAAAAAAAAGGAGTGAGGGTTTTCTGTATGTTCCATTACTTTTTTTCTCCATATATTGTGCTGTGTCATCTCAAAGATCCCACAATCTGCCTGTTGACTTTTAAAAAGCATGTTTTAAAGCAACAAAACCCCTGACTTAGTACAGCAAAGAAGTAGACTTGCATATTTCCCCCACGCTTCTCCCTCAGACAATATTAAGCAGAAGTTGAACAATGAAAGCCTGCCTCGGGTAGGATGGCTTTGTTAGTTACAACCACACCAGAAGATAGGGGAATGCCAGATGCCAACTAATGGTAATACCCTTGTCACTGAAGTCCGTTGGCTCTGATCCGTACAACAGAACAACTCTGCAGTCATGTGCTATCCCCATACCTGTCGTCATCGTTATGGATTGATGCCAAAATGTCAGCACACTGAAGAGCATCTGCCTCTCTTTTGTAGACCCTCGACTTTACCAAGCATGATGTCATTTTTCAGAGACTGGTCTCTCTCGATGCCATATTTCAAAGTATGTGAGACCAAGTCTGACCATCTTCCCTTCTAAGAAGTATTCTGACTGGGTATATCCAATATTGCTCTTGCTAACACGCTGGCCTGTAGTAAAAGTAATTTGTGGAGGAGTTTGTCCTAGATCATATGAATTATCACAGTAGCTTCTCAATCAGTTTTATGTAATAAAGTTATATTATGCCATAGAATTTTAGAAAATGGGATGCTGGGTGACAATGATCCTAATCTTCTTTTTATCATCATTTATGTTTCCTTTAGCAAGGATCATTTTTTTGGAGCTTCGGGTATATTCCTTATGAAAATAAAAGGATAAAAATAAACAGACAATAACAACTATCATGATCAGGACTACAATAGATAAATCCTGACTGACTGACTGAGGGGAAAATGTGGAACACAACTCAAACTCTTAAAAAGTTCAAGTTTCCGGGACCAGTTGAGATTAGAGGACTCCCTGAAGACTACTGTCTTGAGATCCTCTCTAACCCTTGAACCAAAGCTAACCCTGAATATATATATATATATATATATATATATATATATATATACACACACACACACATATACACACATATTCTTTATTACTATATGAGAACAGTTAACAATGATTCTAATGCAAAGATTAGAACACAAGGAATCGGGAAAAATAGGTTACCAGATATGGAACAACCAGAAGGGAAAGAATGAGAATGCTGACACATATATACGCTGTTACTGAACAATTTGTATGGGGATTATGAAATGGGAAGCTGATTTGCTGTAGAAACTTCCACTGAAAGCATATCAAAGTATTACCCAAAGCCACATTACCTGCTTACTTATAACTCCCTGACATCACCAAATTCATTGGTTGCAAGTCACAGTGACGTGACAGGACAGAGCAGAACTGCTCCTGTAAATCTCCAAGACGATAACTCTGTATGGGAGTAGAAAGCCTGATCTTCCTCCCATGCAGTGGCTGGTGGCTTCAAACTACTGACCTTGTGGCTAATAGCCCAATTTATAGGTGAGAACACCTTGGTTTGGATTTCAGCCCCCCCCCCCCCAACTGCAGGATTTTGAGTTCTTCTCAAATGAATCCAAACTCACTTGTTCTTGTACCCCCACAGGACTTGCTGGTCCTTGTTTTACAGGACTGGCTTCATCTAGCTTTCATTTACAGCTACTTGTCTGCATGCCCATTTCTCAGTTGGTTCCAAGACCCTGAAAGACAGAGATGACTATATTAATCTGGTATCTAGTTTATTTTCATGTGTTCAGTTTCATCATGGATACAGTGGAAATTGGGACCTACTTGGACTTTGGATGGTTGTACACATTAAAATATTTTGGACCTGACAGATAGTATCACTGGAAATTAATTTTTGTTTTTCTTTTTAAGTAAATCTTGCCTAGTATGTTTTGAGAGAGTGCCCCAAGAAATGACTTTTACTTTTTGTGCAAGAAGAGAAAACTCTGTTAAGTTCCCTCTTCCACATTTCTCTATTTTCCATTTAAATTCACATTATTAATAAGTATTAGCGCTAAAAGGCAAACATTCCCATGTAACATAGCTTTAATTCTGTGCTTTATTATGCTTTATTATGCTTTTTTATTCTGTCTAAGCTGTAGTTGATAACAGATTTTCTTTCATAGTGTTCTTTATTGGGTATTCTGGGAGTCATTAATATTCCTTTATGTATTTATGTTTCCTATGACTACTTTTCTCTCATTCCTCATCAGTTAGTGCACCCTGAAGTACTTTCGAGTGCTTTCTCAACTTCTCATCTCTGCAGCCCCCATGGGGAGCCTGGCCGTTGTCTTTAAGGTCAGCCTTTAGAAACCACCAGACACTCACTTTCCCAGGGAAAGACAGAGTTGGATTCTCCTCTCGAGGTACAGGTTCAGAAACCCACAGGTAGAATTGCCATCCTTTCTCGTCAGAGTCACTCTGGCTCGGCATTGCCTCGATGGCAGTGAGTTTGGGTGCTTTTGATTTTGTTGTCTTGTTTGTGTTTGTTGTACCATACTTTCTCCCTTCTTTCTTTCTTGATCATTTTCTGGGGCTGAATCAAGGATTGTCTTTGTGGTGTATTCCAGTCCCGATTCATGAAGTCCTCCCTAGAGTGTTAAAATCCTGTGTTGTAAGAAAGTCTGCCTGCCAATGAATTCTTGCTTTCTAATATCTTACATACAACCCTCTTGACTAAACACCTTTAACATTTCAATCCCAGGCATACCCACCCCCCCCTCCCCAATTCTACAGACATATGTAGGAAAGCATTTGCTCTCAGTCCATTGAAATTTTCTCTGCTTTATCTGGCAAAGTACACCCTCTACTGGGTTTGGCTGGAATTGAACTTAATTAGGCATCTGCTGGTCAGGAGAGAGGAGCTGGAGTCGAGTAATGGGTTAGCAGTTTGAAATCACTAGCGGCTCTTCGGCTCTTCCGGGAAAAGAGGAGTTTTCTTGCTTCTGCAATGAGGTACAGGGGTGGTTCTCCCTTGTCCTTCAAGGTCATTATGAATCAAAAAGAACCTGATGGTAGTGAAAGGGTTAAGAAAGAAGTTAAGATTAGTGGCCTCATGAGCCATTATCTTGCAAGTTCTTTGCAGCATCTTCCAGCACCCCAGGTGGAAGGATTAGAATTTACTAAGCAAAGAAGGCGACCCCTCCAGTTTCAGAGCATTTAAGGAGTTTTACAGACATCTTCATAGGCTTCTATCTAGATATTCCCATCCCATATTTCCGTGTCCCTGGTTTTCCTCACTAATGCCCTAAACTTCACATACTTGATCTTGCCTTGGCTGTGTGTTAACAACTCTTGGATTCTGCAGTGGTAACCTCGTTAGCCTGCCACTCAGTCTCGCTTGTTCATCTAGTGCAGAAGATAAGGACCTCTTTGTGAGTTGCCACCCAGAACCTTTTGTTCTCATCCTTCGCCATTAACTGCTTGTTAGAGGCTCACAGTTTTTCATTAGCCTCTTCTGGGCATCACTCAATACAATTGGAACGTAACCAGCCAACTCCCCTGATTTAGTAGGTGTTGCCATCCTCATTTCTCTCAAATAATGGGATCATCACACCTGCAGAAGCACTTCCCTTTGCTAAGACATTTCTCCCATTCGTTGGTGAACCTTTTAGCAACTGCTCAGCCAGAGACTAACTATCCATGTAGCATTTACCATCCAGGCTAATGGATCAGATAGTGAGCTAGTCTAAAGACCCCATCTTGCTGCCTGTTTTCTCAGCTCACTCTTGGTGCCATTTGTGTTAGTCTAAGTCCTCAAGAAACTGACACTAAGGTGAGAATGGACCTGCAAGAGAGGTATTTGGGATCATGCCAAGAAGGACAAATGCAAAGGTGGTGTTAAAAGACTGGGGAACCGGGCTGAGCCCTGGTGTAGTGGTTGAGTGGGGGACTGCGTCCCACAGGTTTGGTGGTTTATATCCAGCAGCAGCTCTCTGGGGGCAAGGCTGGGCCTCCTACTCCCACCAGGGGGCAGTGATGCCCACAAAAACAAACAAACAAACAAACAAACAAAAAGACTGGGGAACCTGAGAGGGAATCACGATGCAGGGTTAATCCTTGTTTAGAAAGAGAGGAGTGGAGGGAAGACAGGGTGGAAAATCTTAGACTGGGGCAGTTCGAATGAAGTTTGGCAAGGCTAATGGGCAGGTCTTGAACCAAACCTGGCTGTCAAGGAGATCTGCATTTCGTAGGAATGACCCTGGCTTAGAAGCCCTACCTTGTTCATTCACTGTCAGGGAACTGCTCTTTGGTGGCATGGAGATGCGACCGGCAATGCAGTATATTTCCTGAAACTGGAAGTCAGAGAGGTGCATAAAAGAAAAGTGACTCCATAGCTACGGACAGGATTTTTAATACTCCTTTTCAATATGGATCTGCCTTTTGCTATTTCATAACAGATGTTTATTACAAAATGTTAGTGAATTAATAACTGTTGAGAGTAAGGTAGAAGGGCACATGGACTTAAAATGTATAGAAAAAGTAAGGTGTGAGCAGTGGGGTTCTGAGGGGCCATTGTTGTTGGTTGTCATGAAGTCCACCTGTGACTCTTAGTGAAGGAAATGCTCCTGAGTCATGAACCACTGTGAACCAGTGTTTTCATTGGTTGGATTTGAGAAGTAGATCCTAAGCCCTTCTTCCTAGTCCTTCTTAGTCCAGAAGCTTTGTTGAAACCTGGTTAGTATCATAGTAACAAGCAAACCTCCACTGAGAGACAAGTGCTGCAGAACATAAGGTGCATGGGTTCAAAATCGAACCTGCGTCCCCTGCATGGAAAGAGAGAATTCATTCTCTGGACCACCTCTGTTGTCAGCTAGCTAAAAATTGAAAATTGAGTTTTAAATCATTTTCCTAATTTTCTCAAAGTGTATAACAAATGTAGATAAACTCTAGCCTATGCTAGAAAATGATATTTAGAAACACATTCCCATTGGGTATGGCAAGGGCTATTTACTTGACCTCTTTGTCTTTTGAATTTTTTTAGGTCTCTTTCTGAAGACCTTTCTATATACAATTTAAATTTTGAGATAATAATCTATGTGTACTATAAGATGCACCTGACCATAAGAGACACCCAGTTTTTAGAGAGGAAAACCAGAAAAAAATATTTTGAACCAAATGGTACCAGTATACTAAAATGTTCTGGGGTACCACACCTTTGGACCATAAGAGGCACCCTCGTTCCCCCCCCTGCCCCCACGTTTCTGGGGCAAAGTGTGTCTTATGGTCTGAAAAATATGGTGTGCAATTTCTCTCTCTCTCTCTCTCTCTCTCTCTCTCTCTCTCTCTCTCTCTCTCGCTTGCTTTAGATGTTTTTAGGCAGGCATCCAAAAATGTATGTGTTGTGTTCTTCTCATTGTGACATGTAGAAAACTTCTACTACAGGTATTTTTCTAAAGCAGACATCTTTCACAGGGGATGTATGAATTTTCCAATGGTGTTTGCATAAGTATACACTTAAGCAGGTCTGGATCAGGTATGTAGACATCAGACTGAAGTGATTGACTTGGGTGGAAGAGAAACTCATGTATGTTTTGGCAGTAAGAATAACATCACATCAATGTGTAAGGTTATGGGAAATGCTTTATCTAAGAAAATAATTTGTTCCCAGAACTATGATTTATGTTTGGAGTTTCCTTGCAAAATGAACAAGCTGTTTGCCCTTAAGTATAATTTGATGAAAACTGTTCTATTTCTGTAGGTGTGACCCTAGATATTAATCTTCATTACTTTTAACTGTATTAAATTCCGTTTGGCTTTGCTTTTGAAAATAAAGTTTTTATTGCCACCTTAGCTTTCATGTGACCTTAGATCTGACAAATTAAATTGGCAGGCTCTCTATCTAAGAGGAAGAGCTGTTCTAGAATTTTCTGTTTCCTAGTCTTCCTTATTTAAGCCACCTCTTGTTCCAAATCAAGGCATCTCTTTCTTGGTTTGCAGAGAATCTGAAATTCCTGACTCACTATAATGATACTTGTAATCTACTCAAGTGAAAGAAGACTGGACTGACTTTTCTGATTTCATGATGCATTTATTAGCTAAAGTAAGCCATCCTGTCTATAATGAAGAGAAATTCCAGATAATCTTAGAATGAATTTTAGAATTCTCAATTCTCTAAATTCCATTTGATGTATCTTTTAGGTATAGCATATGCGATTCCAACATCCTTCTGAGGTTTAGTCTCCTGAACATCAGTGACATTTTTTATTATGCCTGGAAATAAAAATAGTTATAATTATGATAAATTGAACAAAAACCAGTAGGCTATGTAAAGACACTTAATTTCTTAAAACTGACAATTTGAGCTGGATGTCCTTTGCTTCATTCTTTGTCTTGCTTTTCTGACTCTTTTTCCCACAAAAATATTTTATTGGGAGTTAATATAGATGTAGCATTCCATTGTTTAAGAACATCAAGCAGCAATGTGCAATTACTACTACAGTCAATTTCAAAGTATTATTTTCCTTCCTTAACTCCTTGACATCAACTCACTCTTACTCCCCGCCCCTGCATTTTACCCCTCAGAAATCCTTATTCTACTTACTGTCACTATAGATTCATCAGTTCTGGATTTCATAGACTGACAAAAAGGAAAACATATAACAAAAATTCAAGAAGGTGACCCCAATGACATAACAGATCTGAGAGCCACCCCAAAGTGAACAAACAAAAATAAATACAGAAAATGTTGAAAACCAGATCAGGTCTAATGTGTATCAGAGGGGGAATCAATGGACACGGTTCTAATTGTTCAAGTCAGGTTTATCATTTTGCTGTTTTATAGTCATCTCTTAAATTCACTCTATTTGGTAACCAATTTCCTCCCATTGCTCCATTATGGACAAAGGGAAATCACTGGAAACTTATTTGGTATGTAGTTCCCACAAATGCATCTGTGCTTCCACTGGCATCCATAACCTTCTGTAAACGAGATCCTCACAATTTAGGCTCTGATACCAGTCCCACCTTTAACTTCAGATTATATGATTTGCAATCTTTCGGTGACTGATGTTGGTGTGCTTCTTCCATGTCAGTTTAGTTGACATCTCACTTAGATGGCTGCTTGTTTGGGACAAGCCTTTAAGAACCCAGATGGTATTTTATCTGATAGTTGGACACCATCTAACTTCTTCACTATACTTCACCTGTATCTTCTGTGCTCCCTTCCTGAAGTTGTGTGTTGGGCAGGGCCATAATGGAAGAGATAATTGTTCTTAAATTGGAACTGGGACTTAGTATGATCACAAAACCCATTCCTGGATTTATGATTTTTGTTTTGTTTTGTTTTTAATCTGCCTTTGGTTCTCCTTCAAAACCTCATTGGTAATTTATGGAAGAGAGTTTTATCAACCCCCCCCCCCGGGGCATAATAATTCTTCATTAATATTGTCTTTGTATAGCTCCTGGCATTGATTTTTAATGATAAAATAATAATACTAACAAGATGAAAACACAAATAATGAGTAAGAAAGTAAAGACCACTATCAATATTTTAAAAGTCAGGGAAGAAATTTTTGTCATTGAAATAAGCAAGAAATATTTGTCTAGAGCAAATTCAGGTTGGATCAAGAGGGAGGTCAGTTGACCAAGTATCATATTGTACCATAGTTCCATCCACTATAATCAAGTTTATCATAATCTCTGTCTGTTCTAATTGCAAAGCTGTTCTAACAGCAAAGCTGTTCTAATTGCCTGCCTCTGGGCAGAGAAGATCTGCCAGAGGCTTAATCTGACTAGAAACTCAAGAAATGAATTTTGGGCTCCTGCTGTCCTCCATAGCCTTCTACAAATTGTATGTCCACAATGTAAGGTCTGATACTTTTCCCTTCATAACATTTGGATTTTTTATTGTCATCTTTGGGTCATAAAGGCTGGTGTGCTTCTTCCATGTGAATTTAGCTGATACCTCACTTATATGGCTCCTTGTTTGAACACAAGCCTTTAAGACCTCAGATACCATTTCAGTTGATAGTCGGGCATCATCTGCTTCCTTCACTACACTTTTCTCTAGGCACCCTTATCTTCAATGTTCAGTTCATGAAGGTAAGTATCAAGTATGACCATGTTATCTGAACTAACTGTTCTTGGATTGGGGCTAGAGTTCAGTGGGGGCTTCTGTCTCTACAGTAGAATAGAATGAGGATGTTCAGCCTAATAGAACTGAAAAATTTTCTGAAGGTTCATACCATGAATAGAAAAAGAGCAAGGTATGATATAAATAGCATGGGGTATGAACATCAAGTATAGTCAAATTTTTAATTTTAGTATGTATGTGATGAATAGATAAATGCTCAATGATTTTCCCCTCAATTGTCCCTTGCGCTGGAAAGGTTTCATAATAAGATGCTAGAAAAAAAAGAATACGGTTCAGGTAAGATGAGGACTCATAATTGTCCTTGGAATAGCAGTATTGTTACTGGTGACACAATTTTGGTGGTGTGATGAGGATACAGGCCAGGTTGAGATGGTTTTAAGAGAGAAGGGGCAGAAAGGAATTGTAAGTATCAAGTGTTGGCAACTCTATTTGAGTTTTTTTATGAAGGGGGCAGAGAAATGGGGCAATAGCTGGAGGGGACAAGATGATGAGAGAATTGACAGCTTGCTTATTCTCTAATAGAATTATCCAGCAGAGAGGTTAAAAAAAGGTGAGTTTCAAGGAGGGGATCTTTCGTTGGCATAGAATCTTTCGTTGGGATAGAATTCTGTGCATAGGTGGAAGAGCTAGCCTTAACACTGACAACTCATCCATAACAACAGATAGGAAATAAAGAATACAAGTGCCTATGAAAGTACACAAGAAGATGTAGGGGTGGGCTCATCTTAATGGAAGTTTTGCTTAACCTCTTGTATTTAGTTAGGGAGAGAGAAAACATTAGCACCTAGGAGCAAGGCTGATGGACAAAATGTGGGTGATTTCCAGAAGGAGCATATATGCCACCATCTTACGAAGAAGGAGCGATGAAGGAAAGAAGTGGAGTCTTATGATAGTAGGGAAAACCCTACAAGTTGAAATGTTAGGTCCAACAGTATGCACCTTCTCTTCTTTGGGCAGGTATTGCCAATTTCCCATTGAAGAAGTTGTGCCAGACCCTATGCTTCTACACAACCTTTGAACCTGTATCATTTCCTGTTCATTGGTCAACATGGTATGTTATGTTATAATTTGATATGTTCTTTTTAGCTATGATAGTTGTAAATAGTATTTCAGTGTAATTTTAACTTATGTTTCTTTTATGTATGACTGCATGCCAAAAATTAAAGGAGAAAATTGGACTTCTTTGCCCCCCCGGAATTTGTCTTTCCATTTTATTTTTTTGAGATTGTACACTTTATTTATGCCACTGAGACTCAAATCCAGGGTGACCTCACCCACCCCTACCTTTCCATTTTATTAGGCAAATAATTCTACTGTCTTCTTATTATTGTTAGGTCATGACTGAACCTATAATGGGACCCAAAGCGCAGGATCACAGCATGTAGGTTTAGAAGGGTCTTAGAGCAGGTCTATGGATGTTTTGTCCATGCTCATCCCTCCACCCCACCCCCTAAAGAAAATTCTACCATTGGGATAAGAACCTGGAAAAGTTTAAACTCAGTCCTCAGTCCTTGGGGAAAGCCAAAGTTCCAGAGCAGGTGAATGAAGCACCTATACGTGAGGTTTCAGACAATGAAGGCAATGTGTCAGTTGTGAGAAAAGCATTTAGTAAATTAAAAAATGAACCCTTTCCAGCAAGGAAGAGAGCTACAAGGTGCAATGGTGACCTTCTGGCTTACAAAACTCTGAATCAAATAGCCATGTAGGGTTTGGGGAGGGAAAACCAAGACAGAAGAAGAAACTGCTAGAAGTGCTGCTCATTGGATTATTGTGTATAATTGTGCAATGCACAAAAATACCTGGTCAGGGGATGGGGAGGGCAGGAGAGCAGTGGGTCCTATATTCTAGCCTATGCATTGTTTTCTAGTGTATGCCAGCCCGAGGGGATTCTTATTTCTATTATGTCCCATGGGAGGGGATGCCTATACCCATGTGTTGGTCCATAGAGAAACATCTTTCAATTAATTTACCCAGAGGGAGTGCCTTCTATAATTTGTACTGTTGGCTACTGGTAGCCACTTTGGAATTTTCTAGAATCATGAAGCATGTATTCCTTGGTAATAGCATTCCTTGGTCTTCACCCACCCTCCTAGGACCTGAACTTCTTGAGCTCTACCATGAATTATATGGGATAGCTAGTCGTAGTGTTCCAAGTTAGACGAGTGTTGAAGGGGATCAGAGAGAGAGATCAAGAACAACCAGGTCAGAGATAGAATTTGAGAAATAACTAACTTGGTAATACACCAAGAACCAAAAATGTCATTTTCATTTAGTTGAGCTCGTAAAGACTGTTAGTCAATGTAATGTAGTGCATTCCAATACCATTCCAATGATCTTGCTGAATTGTGCTGGACTCTTCACATTACATGGGAGCCCTGGTGGCACAGCAGATTAGCACCCTATTGACCTCTAGGTCAGTGGATTGAACACGCCTACCACTACCTGAGAGAATGATGAGGCAGTCTGATTGCATAAAATTACTGTCTTGGAAACTCAGTGAGACACTTCTGCTCTGTCGTGTAGTGCTGCCATGAGCCAAAAAAAGTTACAACGGCAGATGTATTCACAGACTCATCACTGGTCTGCCAATCTGTGGTGGATGATTTGTTGTGAGGCTGGAAGGTAGGCCTCTGCTATTCCGAATATTAGCAGATCACTCATGGTGGACAGGTTTCAGTGGCGTGTGTACACTAACAGAGACAAGGAAGAGAGACCTGGCAATCTAGTTCTGAAAATGAGCGAATGAAGATTGTATGGTTTAGGAGAGGAGATAGTCTAATGGCATGCTGCAAGATGCACCTCCTAGTTCTCCTAGTTCAGAAGGCACTCCAAGTCCCCGGTGGCCACAATCATGGACTCCAGGAGATGGTGCAGAGCCAGGCGAGGTTTTGTTTTAGTATACATGGGGTAGCTGTGAGTTAGTGTGAACTCAATGGCAATTAGTGATATCAACATTCACAGCAAATGGTTTGTATTCATTAATTTACCGACTGTTCAGAATGAAATCTAAATGGTTCCTGACTTCTCCTTGCTGTGGTCTAGGTTAAGAAGCCTCTCCCTAGGCTGAGGACTTAGAAGGGGTTGTACTTTCATAAGAAGTCAGAAAAGTAATGTCATCTCCAGGAGGGACTTACAGTAACACTAATCAGATGTCACTGTATTGTGTACAGTCTCTTTTCTCTACAATGAGTTATTTTAGAGTAGTGGGTGTTCTTTGGCAAAAAGAACCTCCTGACTCACCAGGTTCTCTAGTGTTGCTTCTTGCCTTTGGAGAGAAACAGAATTCCTACTAACCTTGCAACTTAAAAAGGGAAACCAAACAAGAGTCCCCAAACTGCAAGCTCACTGTCATCGAGTGGTTTCTGACTTGTAGTGACTCAATAGGACAGAGTAGAAGGGCCTTTTTGGTTTCCTAGACTGTGGAGCATCATGGGAGCAGAAAGCCTCATCTTTCTCCCCAGGAGCAGGTGGTGGATTCTAACTGCTGACCTGATGGTTAGCAGCCCAACAAGTGGGCCACTGTGCTAATGGGGCTCCTTAAACAAAAGACTAATACCTGTCAACACGGATGTACCCTTACAAAGTATACATGTCTGCATTAACAGGCTTTACCACCAAAACGTGTGCACCAGATTACCAGGAAAGGCATCTGATCATGTCCATATGATCTGGTTAGGATATTCCAACCCTTAAAAGGAAAGGAAAGAAAAGAAAGGAAAGAAGCAGAAATTCCTCACATTCACTTACAGAGATGAGAGAGTGCGGTATTTCATTCTTGAGCAAAAACTGACGTCATTCAGGCATTTTTCTACACAGGAACGGGCAAAGATTGATTTAGATAGCAAACAAAGAAGATCTTGTTCATGTATTTCTGAAATAACTATAATTTCACAGAATATGCATAACATATCAATGTACCTGAGAGACTTGAAGTGTATCTACCAAGTCCACCCCTTCCAATTTGATTACCCAGCTCTGCCTGGGATCCATTTTGTGTTATGGGTGCTATAAAATATCTACATCGTTTTATTATCTTGGGGGAAAAACAATAAACACATCTTGTAGCAGTAAAGTATAATCACCCTCCGGATATAGCTTGTACCTCAGATAGAGGCGTACTCTCTCAGCCTAATCATTATCCTCTTGGTTTTTCACTCACCTGAATAAGTCAATTGTAAGATAGGTTGACATTCCACTAAAATCACACAAATAAAAAGACACAGGCACTTTGGCATTAGTTCCATCTTCCAATGTTTTTTTTTTCTCCAAACAGAGCACCAAAGAGTTCTTTTATCCTGAGGGGACACAAAAAGAAAAGTTGATCCATAGTCCAGTGATCTGACTTTCTCCAACCTTTGCAGTGAGATATTCCGCTCCATTCCAGATATGGAAATGGAGCACATATCCCAGTCATGGGACAAAGCCAGCCAATGGGGTGACTGATAAGAATGAGTGTGCAGGAGTCCTGCCTGATATGTAATCATAGGCGTGAGTGAAAATCGATTCCTACTCTTTGGAATGTTACAGTTTATGGAAACAGGAGGCAGGCAAGCATGCTTGGGGATCACAGAGACTGACATCCCAAGAAGCAAATAGAAGAGGTAGGAGATTGGACAGGAGGAAGCCTGTGGTCAAAATTCCTGGATTCCAGTTTCAGTTGTTTTACTTAGTAGTTGCTGACCTGAAGCAAATTACTCAGCTCCCTGAGTGCTTTTTTCTATAAAGTTCATAGAGCAGTGCCTGGCACTGAAGCAATGGTAGCCATGCTTAGGGCATGTATGTACACCTCACCTCCTTGCCGTTAGTTTGATCTGACTCATAGCGACCTTCTAAAACAGGGTACAACTGTTCTTGTGCGTTTCCAGGACTGGAACTCGCAAATCAACAACTTGGTACATGTCTAACTGCTGGGGTGCTATTTCAGAAACCCTGCCTCACCTAGCTTGCATTCAGTGTTTTCTTTACAGAAACAAATCAGATAATCCCCAAATGTGCATTTGGAAATTAAAAGCAGATGGCTGAGAAACAGGTGGTGAAGACCTGGCCCTTGTCCTTGTCCCACCCAGACGTTCTCACACACAAGACAGTATCAGGCTGCTGCTCTTCCATAGCCACTTAGAAGAGTGTGTATTGTTAGTAGATTCTTGGACCCTTCTAAAGCTTTTGGATTCTCTCTCCCTGCCGTGTGTCAGAGTACCATTGTCCTCTATCCTTTCTGAAAGTGGAGGATTTCAGGCCATTAATTATGGGAGTTCCTTGCTTTACTATTGTACAGCTCCCCAATTCCTGTCTTGCCCCTATTACTCTCCAACTGTGCATGTCCCGTGGTAGAATTTAATTCCAGCTTTCAATGCTCAGAATTACTCTGTGACTCATTCCTTCTAGCATGGTACCTGAACTCAGTCTGCTGCATCTCGCCTCCACTTTCTTTTTAGACTGTCAGCCTCCCCATGGGCACTGATATTTTATCCCTGGTTGTGCCACTCAATCTCCCCATGGGCTTTGATGTTTTATCTGGGGTTGTACCAAAGAAACAGAACAAATAGGAGATCTTTCTCTCTTCTGTGTAAGTAATTGGCGTCCTTGGATGTGAACTCTGAAATGATAGGGTAGGCAAGAAGGCTGCAGGCACCTACGGAGGAGCTGAGACTGAATTTCATCTTCCTCAGGAAAACCTTAGTTTTCTTCTTAAGGCCTTCAATTGATTGAATGAAGCCCTTCACGATGGTTAAAAATTATCTCCATGGTGGAAAGATAACTGATCGCACATGTGAACCATATCTGCAAAACACCTTCATAACAGCCATGACATTAGTATTGAAATAACTGGGCAGGAGAGCCAACATTTGGCAGAAATATGAGGCTGTGAGCTCTGATAAAGATTACAGGACCCCCGAAACCTCATATTTGGGTCACAATCGACTCAGTGGCAGTGAGTTTTATTTTGTTTTGTCTATAGCCAACGAGATGGACTGACAGCATGCTTGTAACAGGGGGTTCAAACAGAAGTGCTGTGAACCTGGCACAGGGCCGGGCTGCTGATTGTCCTGTTTGCAAAGAGTCATTATGAATCCCAGCTGACTTGACAGCGCCTAGTGGCATAGCCTAACCAAACTGACACATAAAATGTTCATCACACCAATTTTGCCAAGTTCCATTAAGGTCTTGCTCCCTTTAAACTTAGTCCTTCCCTTGACTCTAATATGCCAGGTACCGAGCCTAGCTAGCCATCCCTGCAACTCATAAGTATATGGGTTGTCTTTAATGCTATTGCAAAATGGAGAGAGAAGCATGGGCCAGAAAGTCATTTAATCCTCTTCCTTCATATTTTACATGGATCCAGAATGAGAAAGAAAGTTGTGGCAGTTACATAACTTGCGAAGGGGTGGTGTCTAGCCTGTCAAGCAGGCCACAGCCAGTGAGGCCTCTGTGTGGGCATGGCCTTCTCCTGAGGATTCGAGCAACTCCTGTCTTGCTCTCTGGAGCGGAAGACTCTGCCTTGTCTTCCTGCTGTCAAGCTATCTGGAGCAACACTGCTGTAGCCAGTGCCCTGGAGCTGGAGGAGCCGCGTAGAGACCCACAGCAGTGCTGAGATGCTTCCACCACCATCTGATTGTCCATGCATAGGCTGCTGATCTTCCTGCATGTGGCATCATTGCATGTGTTCCATGAGTCGGAAGATGAATGTATGGACTAGTTTCAGATATATAGGTAAATATTGGACTTAAGGATTGATCTGTATAGGGCTGGGATGTTTCCTTAATTTACAATTCCCCTTTGGTATAAAATTTTCTCTTACACATATCTGAGTGTCAAAAAATGTGTTTCTCTAGTCAACCCAGACTGACACAAAGGTTTTAGTAAACAGTTAAGCTTAAGATATGGTAATTAGCATAGCATTAGTGACATATGAGACATTTCATTTCAAATAATAGACTGTTGGAATCTGGTACTCTTGGGATTTCTTTACCTGCCTGTATATCCCAGTCACTTGTGGAATATGAAGAATACAGATTCTCTGGCCAAGCCAAGAACCACTGAGTTGACTTGTTAGGTGTCAAGGAGTCACTTGTGACCCTCTCTCTGCATGCCAGAAAGAAACACTGCCTGGACCACAGCTGAGCATCCAGTTGTTTCCCTGCAGTCCAGTCCGCTGTGAAGTCCGAAGAATCAGGCTTCAGACAAGAACTGAGATGGCATGCTCATGACACTAGGAAGCAGGAAGGAAAAGGACAAAGACAGGATCTGGTCTCAAACTGAGGCTGGATAAGAAAAAAAGAAGGGCATTAGTAACAGATGGAGGGGGTGATTTGGCTGACACGGGAGAATGTGGTGTGGAAACATCTAGGCATTTTAGTGGAACAGAGACCAGCAATTGCCCAGAACTTTTAAAAAAGTGCCAGTATGTTCACGAATCTCAAGAAGTGGCAGAATGGTTATATGCTTAGCCGCTAACTGAAAGGTATAGGCGAAAGAGGTGGCCATCTGCTTCTGTAAAGATGGCAGTGTTGTACTCTGCCACACGAGGGCTCTCTTATTTTCTTTGTAGCATTTACCACGATCCCTTACTCATTTATCTTATCACAGTCTCTTAGCTCATCACTGCTCTCTCTCCAAGCCTCTCACAAGCTCTTTCCAGGCAGAGACCTCCCTCCCCTGCTGGACCATCCCACCCCATGGAGTGACTGCCTTTCCCCACACTGCCATCCTTGGCTCTCGCGTGTGCAAAAGTATTCTTCATAAGCAGAAGTAAGAACAGGGTTCTTCTTCCAGGAGCTGACATTCATCCAGCCACTTCGGGCGATGGACTTTCTCTCCTAGAACCATGGCCCAATTTATCCGTAACGTGGTAGAGAAGGCTCTGAGGATGGTAAACACTGCTGTGACTTATCCAAAGCCTCAGTGGGCCACATTTTGGCCTTGTTCCAGGGTGGAGCTGATTCCTCCAACCCCTAATGAGATCCCTGCAACTATTCAGAGCCTGAAAAAAGAGTCAAAGAGAAAAAAACAGCCACTATTGCTAAGACTGGTCGCTTCAAACAGCTCACAGCGAAGGAACTCTGGTGATTAGTTTGGTGGCCACCGAAGTGTGAATGTGGTTTGACATGGGCGAGATCATAGGCAAACGAGACATCATTGGCTATGATCTTTAGACCAGTCTTTAAATTTGATGATATTTGGTTTGCTAGTTGAGTGTTCTTAGACCATGTGTCTACTCTAATAAAATAGAACATTCTTAAAAAATAAAAAAACAGGGGTATTTTCTGAGCTCTTCCGGCAAAATCGCAACTCTCTTGGTGAGATGGTAGGCTCACTCTGTGAGGGAAGTCGAGACTCCATGAGGAACAGACTCTGGCATTCTTGGCCATTTAAGCTGGGGAAGGAGGGGTTCAAGAGAGCCATCTCATTCCCTTCACTCGGTTTCCTATTCTTTCAAGTGCTCGCCTGCTCTCCTCCCTGATCCTCACACGGTACCTCGACTGGTGCAGGGTCAGTCTCCACTCAGGGCCTTCTTTTCTCCGCAGAAACAACTCTTTGAGAGTTAGGTATACATTAGACTGTTGACCAAATTCCCAGCGGAACAGTGGAACTCCCTAGGTGACATTCTCTCTCTCTCTCTCTCTCTCTCTCTCTCTCTCTCTCTCTGTGTGTGTGTGTGTGTATTAATACTGTACCATTGCTAATGTGATGCCATGCTAGAAGGTATGTTCTGGTAGAGACAAATGGCTGAAAAATTCAATGGACTGCCCTTTTATGCACTGAAAATTACTTAAATGCAGTTTTCCTAAGCATTCGATGGAAATGCTCATTCCCGCCCATTATCTTCTTTGTTGTTTTTGTTTTGTTTTGTTTTTGGGGGGGCATCACCCATTATCTTCTTTTCTCACCCGATGTAAGAGAAATTAGAGTTGCTGGGTGTTTTGTTTTTTTTTTTTTGCTCCCTCCCTAGCAACAAGAATTCAGGAGACTACTTCAGAGGAATGGGACCACAACAATGGTTGACTAGATAGATGCCTGTTCCACAGCATGTGGTCTCCAGAGGCTGCTGCTCATTCCTTCCCCCTTCTTTGGGGCTCCAGACTCTCACCTTGTTCTACAAGTGGCCAGTGTGGCTCTGCTCATGTTTGTGCAAGTGTGCTTGCTGTGATTCAGGGCTGCTGTTGCCAATTTCCCAAAAGGGGAATGGAAGGATATGCTCCAAAGGTCCAGTCACCCTTTCCCAGGCTGTCACTTCCTGCTTGACCCTCTAAAGGGCGATCAAAGTGAAAGCCTAGCAAGGCTCCTCAAACTATGACCCATAGGCCACATATGGCCCACCAAGGACCTTTATCCAATCAGTTGGGTGTTTTTGCCTGTCCTGCTTAGCAGCCGACTCATCTCGGGCCCACAGTGAATTTGTTCATAGTTTTATTTTAACTATAGTCCGGCCCTCCAACGGTCTGGGGGACAGTGAACTGGCCCTCTATTTAAAAAGTTTGAGGACCCCTGGACCATCAGCCTATGTGTGTAGCCTTCTGCATCCCTTTGTGGATTCACTACAAACCCCAAACCAGACTCCTTGCCATGGAGTCCACACTGAGTCATGGAGACCCCTAGTGAATTCCCGAGGCTGTAACTGTTTACAGGAGTAGAAAGGCCGGTCTTGCTCTAAGGGAGCATCTGATTGTTTTGAACCAGGGACCATGCAGATCACAGCAGAATGTGCAACCACTAAAAAAATCATTATTCCCCCATATTTCTCTTCCCAGCATCCTCTCCCCAGTCTTCTCAGCCTGGAAATGGCTGCGGCAGGCAGGGACAATTCTACCTCATCCGATCAGACCAAGATGAGATTAAATATACAGAGGTGAGAAAATGGAGGCCATTGATTTGAGGGTTTGGGGTGAAGTTAAATCAAGAGAATTTAAGAATGAATTGGATAACATATGCACAATGTTTCTCATCAGTGGGCTGCAGAAAATGTCCCCCATATTGCTGCCCTATTCTAAAGCAATTTGCTTTGCTTTCTTTGAGATACTTTCCTCTAAATTTCTAGAACATTCAGCTTTTGGTGTCGAAATCTACGGAAGTAGTGGTGGAGCTGTGCCAGGGGTTTACAACCTTATGATTCTCTTGTTGCAAAGGAAACGTTTCCTTCTCCTCCCTCCCCCTCCTCCTTCTTTCGTTCTGTATAGCAATCCTTCAGACTAGAGCGTCTTGGAGTCTGTATTGTGCAGCAGATACAAAAAAACCCACTGGCGCCTAGTCTCTTCTGACTCACAGGTAGAGTGGATCCTGTGGGTTTCCGAGATGGTAACTCTAGGGACCCGCAAAGCTTCCTTCACCTTCTGCTCCCCTGCACAGAGGTGGCTGTGACCTACGGATCGGGGCCTGTCAGCTGCTTAACCCCTCGTGGCTATGCTCGCACCGGGACGCAGGAGCTAGGAGAGAAGAACTGATTATACCCACAATCACTTGGCTTGAAGTCATTTAATCAGCTGAAGACTCCAAGCTTCCAGGTTGCTTATGACTGAGGTAGCGTTTTGTGATGGATTTTCTCCCTCCCCGCCCCCCCGCCCGGTTAGTGACTCATTGTGAGTTAACGGCCACCATTCCCCCCATGTAGCATCCAATTTTAAATAGGTACAAATGGAATAAGTCACAATGCTGCGCTTTAATTAAAATGGATTGTTCTCAGATATCATTTAAAAGGGGTAAAATGATTTTGAAAATCAAAGTTGAGCCTGGGTTACAAAGTTCTCAAAAGAGAAGAGGTCAGGGAATTCTTACCTTATCTCTTTCACTTAGAGAAAAAGCCAGTCTCCTGGTCAAGCGAGCACGCAGCATCTAAGTAGCGGAAAGTATTCATTTTAGCTTGCAGCACCCACATAACTTCAGCTTTCTCCCCTCTACCCTGCCCAGAGGAAGGCAGTCTCTTACTCACATAGACAGCCTGAGGACGATCAGCAAGGGGTCAGGTTCCTACGGTCCTTGTTCCAATCCGTCACGCAATCACCCAACTGTTATTTGCACACTGCCTTTGACCAGAACGGCCCAGGCGTTGTGCCGTGAGGGAGAGAGGAAGCTGGAAATGCCATATCGCCCAATACTGCGAGAAGTGCAGTGGAGCTGCCTCCTGGAAGTCAGCCAAAAGATAGGGAGGCGGATGAGAGAAGACCGTTTGTCCGCTTCTCAGATGGCCATGTTCCAGGTTGAATCCCAGGGCCTGGTTCAGCCTGTGATTAGCTCACCGTTGAACTTGGCCCGTGTGAAGATGTGCCTACAATCAAGAACAAATAATGATAATTCGAGGAGCAATCCTGGAGATGAATTGCTCTGTAGCAATGCAAAAAAAAATTTTTACCATTATCTACTTGTTACAGTTTTTTATTTTTATTTATTTATTTATTTATTTTTTTTTATTTAGGCATCACTGCCCTCAGGTGGTGGGAGTAGGAGGCCCAGCCTTTGCTCCTGGGAGCCGGAATTGAACCTCCATCCCAGTGGGCCGCAGTCCCGCGCACAACCACTACGCCACTGGGGCTCAGCCCATTGTTACAGTTTTTTAAAAGAGTAATATTGACTGGGCCAATTTTTGAATTTCTTTTTTAAAAATACATTTTATTGGGGGCTTCTATGACTCTCATCTCACGCCATCTATCCATCCATTGTATGTCAAGCACATTTGTACATGTGTTGTCCTCATCATTTTCAAAGCACTTACTTTCTCATTAAACCCTTGATATCAACTTATTTTTCCTTTTCAGTAGAAATCCTTCAGGGTCATGCTATCTATTAGGATGTTACCACCAGATGGCGCCTGACAAATACTCCCACTCATTCGATTGTTCGGTATGGAAAATTACCTTTGATTGCCATTTCTATACCCAACTGATAATTATAGACCTGATTGTCATTGCTGTAATTCCAAGTCCTCTATTACATTTAAATACAGTGATGGTGTATTTTTCCCTTTACAATATTGTCTTCTCTATTTTCCAGATTAAACTTTTAGTGATTTGTTTTCTTTTAAAATCCTTTCAACTAAAGGTTCAGAGACCAAGACTGTGGATGCCTGAATAGACATAATCTAGATGATATACTAACATATCACTATGCCTACTTTGCAGGTAGATATAGAATTATGGATTTTTTGCCTCAAAAGCCCTGGATCATAATCTATACACAACATGGTGAGGATATGCAGAGAATGGACCCCTCAAACACTGCTAAGAGGCATGTACAATCATACAGCCACTTTGTGAAACAGTTGTGTGGTTAAGCAAATCATTCAGCAAAGAGTTATTTGTGACCCTGAAATTTCATTTCAAGGCATATCCCCCTGCCCCAGGAACTTGAAACAGATCATCAGATACTTGTACAAAGATGGTCATTGCATCACTATTCACAATTGGCAAAAAGTAGATACTACCTGCCTGCCTACCTGTAGGTGAATGGGTAAATGAAATGTGGCATGCCATTCAATGAAATGCCATTCAGCCATAAGGGAAATACAGTCTCGATACATGCTGTAACATCAACGAACCGTGAATAAATAAGGATCAAAATCGCATGACCCACTTATTTGTATTATCTAGACAGCCTGTGACATGCAGATGACACAGTCTCGCTGGCTGAAAGCAAGGAGGACTTGAAGTAGTTGCTTCCAAAACCTTCAGTGTGGATGACAACTGAATGTAGAGGAAAGACAGTCTTCACAGCTGGACAGATAGGTATAGCATTACAACCAAAGGAGAACAGACTGAGGCCACCCGGGATTTCGTCTTGCTGGGATTCACCTCCAATGCTCACGAAAGCAGCAGCTGAGCGATCAGCAGTGCGATGGATACATCTGCTACACAAGACCCCTTTAGAGTGTGAAAATCAAGGGTGTGACTTTGAGGCCTAAGGCGGGTGTGATAGGGACCCTATCTCATTCTCACTGCCATGGAGTAAGATGTTGATTCACAGTGGGCCTCCCTGTGGGTTTATGAGACGTGGAAAGCCCAGTCTTTCTCCTGTAGAGCTGCTAGGTGGTTTGGAACTGCTGACCTTATAGTTGCAGCCTGACATGGGTAGTATTGCCTCTGTGAGTTTTCTCCTTTGGAGCAGCTGGTGGTTTCAAACTGCTGATTTTGTAGACCGAAGCCCAACACATACGGTAATCACTATGCCACCCAGGCCTCCTATCTTATTCAGTTAGATACTATATATTCATAGATTAAGTATGGGTTTCATGCATGCCTTAAACATGTATTCATTTTTTTTGAGTCTATTAACTAAATACAAGCAATTGTGTGCTTGTATTTAAACAAATTAAATATTTCTTTTGGGGGGGCATCACTGCCCTCTGGTGGGAGTAGGAGGCCCAGCCTTGCTCCTGCTGGATTTGAACCGCCAACCCAGTGTTTGGCGCACTCAACCATAGGCCACCAGGGTTAAACCTCTAAAGGAATTAAATATTAATATGCTTGCTTTTTTCTATTTACAACAAAATCGATTGCTGTAATGCCTGCCATGTTGGGTTCAAACTTCACCGTGATTGGGGAGACTGCTTCTGGTGAACTCTGACCACTCTGAGCTAGATTGCCTCTCAGAGGCATCTGGGCCACTTTTACTTGAAGTTCAAAAACAGTTTTGAAACTGATTGTGGTAGCAATTGTACAACACTGCTTGATGTGATTCAATAATGGAATGTTATGCTATCTGTAAGAACACCCCAAAATTATTTTTAAAAGACAGCAAAGTTAATCTATGGAGATATTTTATGAGAACAGTAGTCATCTTTGGCAGATTTCTGGCTGGGAAAGGGCAGAAGGGAAACATTCTTTTGTTGTTGTTGCAGTCACACTCCTTTTATTCTGCATTTAGGGGTCTCCCTTGTTCCCACCCATTGTGGGCAGTGCGGTCAGCTCCTCCGTGGGTACACGCCTCAGGGCAGGGAAGCTCACGTGCAAGTACTTCTTACAGAAGCTAGGTAGCAGGGCCTTCCCACGCCGATGTCATGAAAAATGCGGGCTTCAATCCTGCATCTTCTCCTTGATGGCAGGAGCTGGCAGAGGATGTCTCACAGGATCTGGGCCTCCGAGTCCTGGAGACTGCCCTGTCCTGGTTCTGGGCCTTTCAGCTCCCCCAGAAAGCATTTTCTCCTGCTCCTCATGAAAATAGCGTCCCCCCCACCCCCGCCAGGGCCTTGAGCTGGGCACTGTGTTCTGCACTCAGTCGCTCAAGGCATGGGCCGCAGCTGGGGAAGGCTACACTTTGGAAGGCCTGGGGGAAACTGCTCTAATGCTAGTATAGTCTCAATATCTTGACTTGGTTGATTTTGTTCCATTCGATATTTGTGTTTGTATATAAGGTATACCTGAAAAAAAATTTAAAGGATGAAGGGACATAGCCCAGGTGATTCTGAGCACCTCCGAAGTTTGAGACACTATCACAGTGACTTTTCATCTTGGTTTATATCTGCACTGTCTCATAATATCATTGGTTTATTAATCTGTTCAATGGTGATGATAATACCTACTTCGTCATAATGTTCTCAGGACAAAATTGGATGAAGTGAAATTGACTACATGAAATACTAAAGAAAATACATAAGTAATATAGAAGTTTATGGAATGAAAACAGTTTATTTCATAATTGTATGCCTTTAAATCACATATCAATAAGTATACAGAAAATGGCTCTGGCTATCAATGTCATTATTATAAATAGAATTTTTTGAGTATCTGTTATTGGACAGAATTGTTAGATCTTTAACCCTCCCAGCTGGTAAAAAGGAAATTAATTGAAAAGAAAAATAGGCCACAGAATACTGTGTAGGTATTCGGAAGTGGGAGAGTTTGTAAAAGTTACATGTTACAAAATTTTACTTAAAAGTGTGTTTGTACATATTAAGCTGAGATTAAACCTATATAAGCCTATTATTATGCCTATGTATGCATTTCTTCATTGCTTCTACTCACTGGTAATTTTGGGCATAGCACCTAAGAACCCTAATTATACTTCTTTCCCAAGTTGATGAAAAGAAGAAAAAATAAGTAAGTTTACAAAAATAATCACAAACCTTTTTTTTTCAGTAGTAGGTGTAAAAATGCAGCAGCCCTACAAGGTATATAGAAGCCACATGAAATTTTTGGAGGTCCTTGTTTGTTAGATGATCTTTTTGAAGGGTGGATGGACACAGTGATAGGTTTATTGTGCCAACTAGGCCAATGGGAACATGGGGAAAAGTTTGATCAGGTGGCAGCTTGATTGGAAGGCGCCCCAAATAAATGAAGACTACTGACATCCCATGTCTCTTGTTCCCTGGCAATCAGACCAGTGTGCTACCGCTTTTGTTAGTTCCCTGCACACAGATCAACCTGTGTGCTACACTGCTTGTGGGCCAGGTCAACCCATGGATCATGTTGCTAGAGCTTGAGGCTCCTTGCTTGAGTACAAGATCCTATCAGGGCCTCTTTTGCTAGGTTCCAGAGTTACTGACTGCTGCTGACCCACCCTGCTGTCCACCCGCTTGGGGCAGACACTGCCTATCTTGCCTGAAGGGAGACTCTGCTGGCTGTGTGCTTCTCTGACCTTGGACCCAGCAGTTTACTGAGTTGAAGGGCTTCCAGTATATTAATGTTTCATTGAGCGAGAATTGAATTGAGCCCTCTGTACTGCTTTGTGGACTAATTCCTAGTTTCTCCTCTATCTATCTATCTATCTATCTATCTATCTATCTATATTTATGAGTGTCCTGGTTTTGTTTCTCTAGAGAACCCTGCCTAACACAGATACCATATTTTATTCATTTTTATAATTCCAGTCCCATAAAAGTATTTAAAATGTATTAATATGTACTTGGGAGGTGCATGGCTGCTTCTTTTGTACTTGCTGAAAGGGCGATAGGTTAATTGTAGAGAAATGATGAAATAGATAACTAAGAAGAAAAATGTGTCTTCTTCAGATTTTCCCATCCTGAGATAAGCCAAACCAAATCACTGTAACTATTTTGACATACATTCTTCCAGCTTTTCCTTTACACCAGTGTTCCTATACATATCAGATATAATGTTCCTATACATAGCAGATCATGCATGTCACCTAGGAAAAAGCTCTTATTTTCTTTACATCTCGTTTTTGATATATCATTCCCTAACATTATATTTTCCAGGTTAATAATTCTAGATACATTGGTCCATTTCGATGAGCTTTCCTGCACTCTTTCTGATATGTATCTCCATGATCCACGTGGAGAGGTGGAAGTGCATGGACACCAGCCTCAGGAGTCAGGTGAATTCTGTCGATCATTATTGTTTTCTCAGAGCACAGCGAAGAGCAGCTGTGGTCTAGGGCCCAGTGTCCTCACTGTGGGACTATGTGCAATGTGGGGATCAGAGAGGTGCCTAGAGTTTTGCTTCTATGGTTTCTTATTAGGGTAGAGACCTACTGACAGCATGTCACCATCAGAGGAGACCAGAACAGCCACTGCTTGTGCCTGTGGAGTGGCATTTGAATCCTCAGTCTTTCTCTGGAGACCTGATTACTGAGTTTCTCACGTTGTCACTTACCAGATGAGAATGTGCACTGAACCACCGCACAGGAACATTCCTCACCAAAGGATAGACCTTTCCAGTGTTCCCCGATGCCTAGTAGGACCACTGCAGGGGGAAAAAAAATTAATGAGACTGTTGCTAGGAGACGGAAGAGTCAAAGACCATGGTCTTGTAGGGGTTCCACTGGAAATCAGGACTGTTTCAATGTGTTTTGGATCAGAGGTTTAGCTGTTAAAATCTGCCTCTCGATGAGCATGCACTTTAAAAAAGGCCAGACTTCCTTTGACGGCATGTTTGGGGAGGCTTGCTGAGGCGAATCTCAAGGCATCACGTTTCTTTCCATAGGGCGAATCCCTTTTCCAGAGCACAGCTCATTTTCAAGTGACTGTTACTGCTTTTCCACCCCAACCCGCAGTGTGACAGCCACAGAGCTGATCGCCAAGCAGAGTTGGAGCCGCTGGTAAGTAGCAGCGAAGTCGTCCATAAAATAGATTTCCAAGCTCTGGTTTTGAAAGCAAGTGACATGCTTTGAGGAAACAAAATGAGACAGAATGACGTAGGAATTTTTGATCGGGAGCAGTGCCCAGGGGAGAAGCATAGATGAGTGAGTTTTCTCAGGAGTCCACACTGACTCTCCCAGCATGCTGCTTGCTTGTTCAAAGGGGAATGGGTGACTACAAGGAAGCACAGAGGCTTCCTCGGCTGATTCCGGTAAGGTCTTTTTCCAAATAAGATGGGACAGAGATGGGGCTGAGAGGGGGGAAGTGCCGAGCCGAGCAGTCTGTCAGCTGTAGGATATGTGGCTTAGAAGGTGTTCCCAAGGGTGGCTCTATGATCGGGTTCCTTTTCTCAGTGAGCCTGAGGAGAGGATGAGGGGGGGGGAAATCTTATTTTTGCAATGGAGAAGAGGATACCACATCCTTGAAAAAGAATGAAGCAAATCAAGTGACTGCTTCATTTGAGAGATGTACATGCCTCATCTGAGAGAGGAGCATGCATTGAATAGGAAAGATGAACATTCAGCCTTGGGAAGAGAAATTCTAAAAAAAAACTGTGCCTTCACAGGGGTTTGTTGATTTTAAAGCGTTTGTATTTTAGGACATCTGTGGAAGCAGTAGAGACAGAATGTTCGTGGTGTGCCTGTCTTTGTACAGGGATATAGCAGAGAAGGGTAGCAGAAATTCCATCAACACAGATTTGAGGTTTGTTTTGAAAATGTACCTGAAAACATGTAGGCTTTGGTGTTGCCTTTACCTGCAAATTGCTTTTACAGATCTGCCTCTTTCAGGAAAGAAAGGAAGAAAGAAAAATGTGCAATGTTTTTGTCCCCCACCCCCGCCATACACACACTAAGATATTCAGAATCTTTAGACACCATAGAATGGATGAAACATGATAGATAGATAGATAGATAGATAGATAGATAGATAGATAGATAGATAGATAGATAGATAGATGATAGATATGTATGTATTTCTTTTTAAGTTGGAGAACAGAGTAGTAGTGTGTATGTGGGGGGGCCAGAATAAATGAATCTTAACAGAAAGACCACCAGATGGACCATTTCCACCCCCCACCCCCTGACTATGTCTGCTGGTAGAGTGTTTTGTAGGTTGGAGGGGGGACAGTTGGCTGAAGGGGAAGGAGGAGGCGTTGAGCACAGCAATGCGGCGGAGAGAGTGACTGACGCATCCAGGGACACGTGACCATCCTCTGTGACAGTGGGGAAACATTTTAAGGTCTCCATCTTGTACCAGAAATGTTCTACCTGTAAACAAAAGGGCAAAGGATGCCCTAATGTTGATATACGGAGTTCATAACCAGCCCACTGTGCTTGATCCTACTTGGGTACCTATGAGTACCTCCCATCTTCCCTTTCATTCTTTGTTCCTGGACATTCTTCTCTGTGTTCCCACCATGTGGGCAGCACTTAATAGACTGTCTCATTAGAAACTCCATTCCCCACATTTTAAATCAAAATATCATGCTCACTGTATGGAATTTGGGGTGGGGGGAAAGAAGGAATAATGACCACAAATATTATCCACAATCTATAACCTAGGGATAATTTCTTACAGTGCTTTTTCTCTGAAGGTCTGCAAGTAAGTGTATAGAAATGTATACTTATATACAAAATGATTTATGAAATAGAATAATGGGAGCATCTCTTGATTCTACAACATTCCCTAAGAACACGTTCTTTTGTGGCTGCATACTTTTTGATCACATTCATGTTTCACTAGATGCCCAACGTCCAATTCTTGAATGTTTGTGTGTGTGATCTTTTTTGCTGTCAAGAGCAATTTAAGGACTATCATTCCCTATCAACCTATGTGTACTTTTCTGTTTTTTTCCATACATCCCCTCCCCTGGATAAATCTGTAGACGTGGAGTTTCTGGATCAAATGGTATGACCCAGCTTCAGGTTCCCACCCATTTCCATACACATTACCTGCTTCACGTCTCAGAAGTAGCATTCCTTCTCAGTTGTTTGTCTGCTGATTTTGCATGTGTGTGTGTGTATGCTAGTGGGTTTTTTTTTTTTTACATTTTGAGATCTTCACACATATCGAATGTTGATTTGATCATTTGCCTGTGCCCTTCCACTAGCATATTCATCTGTTTGTTTTGGACAATTAACTCTTTAATCCATCTGGAATTCACTTTGTTGTATGGTGTGAAGTAGGATCTAGTTTTTGCTCGTAAGAGGTCATCATTGTTTCAGCACCATTTATTGAATAATCCTACTTTCTTTCACTGATTTGAAATGGCAACAATTGCTCTCCCATTAGATGGGACACAGCTTTCCAGGGATCGGTCTATTTCTGTCCACCTAAGATGGCAACAGAGCACAATCCATACCTGGTCCTCCTGGTACTCTCTGGCAACTCACAAACACATTACATACATGCTTATGGCTTTCCAGGGTGCTCTTGGCACATGGATTTGGGGTTGCCATTTCAAACAGAATGATTATATTTACAATATTAAAAAATGTTCTTGGGGCTGAGCCCCGGCGGTGTAGTGGTTGTGCGCGGAACTGCGGCCCACTGGGTTGGAGGTTCAAATCCAGCAGCAACGCTGGGACTCCTACTCCCACCACCAGAGGGCAGTGATGCCCCCAAAACAAAAAAAATGTTCTTTTAGGAAATGCTTTTGAAAAAGGAAACTCACAGAATCCAAATACATAAGATCATTGCCCCCCACTGCTCCCCTGTGGACACACTTGATGTGATGGTTAATGTATTGCTGACATCACCCCAAATACCCTGGGGTTAGCAGAGCCCCCAGGGTGCCTTATTGAACCTTTTTTTTCTACTTCTCAGGACTTTGTGACTCCGTTTCTGAGTTGTGTTTTTTTTATGCCAAATGGGATGCAGTGGAAGCCTGTGTCCAGCCGGTTGCTGGCGGTCGTCTGATCCGGGGATTGAACAATGTTAGGATAAGGCCCAATGGCACCACGGCCGCCATCTCTTCTTGACAGGGAAGGCTCAGGACAGAAAGACATGTCTAGTGAGAAGTAGGTAAAACACTGCTCACAGAAAGATGTGGCCATTAAACTCACTTGCCTCCCACAAGCGAGGAACCCTGGTGGCACAGTGGGCTCCAGGTTGGGCTGCCCAGCATAAGGTCAGCAGTTCCAGCCGTGGCATGGAAGACAGACGAGGCTGCCGCAGAGATGTGCGGCTTCCGGTTGCTCTGAGTCGGCATTGCCTCAGTGGTCGAGCGAGTGACCTACCGCTGTCTTCGGTGACAAAGCTTCTTTCTCTCTTGAATTCAGACCTTGGATCTTAGCCTTTACTGATAGGAGGAGGAAGAGGAGGAAGAAGAGAATGACTGTGGGGGTGGATGGGAGGCTGTCTTGCCTGCCCTGTCCCCATCACCAGGGACTCTCGACTTAAGGCCTCAGTGCCACTGCAACTGGTATCTCCCACTGTGATTCATTCGTGACTGCAGGCAAGTTTCCATGGCAACTGCACTGAGCCTGGGCGTGCACATTCATTCCTTTGCATGGGCAGAATTCCACCATAGGGGCCCATGGGGACGAGTCTTGCTGTTAGAGTTGCTGAAGGAGTGACTCTAAAGATGCAGGATCATTCCCCGACACCTCCCGCCTCCCCCCCCCCCAAAATTGTCCATGTTGTGGTGTAAAGAGCGCTGTGTTTGAAATCATTTGAAATCTTTGGGTCAATCCTCCACCCTTGCTCCTAACTGATGGCTCTCACTCTATCTACTACTGACCACAGAGTTGTCCCAGGGTTTGAGCCCCGGGTGGATGGGGACATGTGCAAGTACAGGCAACAGACTGCTTGACTTCAGACCCCACCCCACTCCCCCACTAGGGAGCTGGCCAGGGGAGGATAATTTAATTGCACGGTGCCTCAGTTTCCTGATATGTAACGGGAATAACAAGAGAACTATTTGTCTGACAGCCAGTAGCTATGACTTATGTACGTGTGGGCTATCACTATCTGTAAGGAAGCCTGGTGGCACTGTTGGAAAAGCAGTGGGCTGCAAGCCCTTAGGGCAGCAGTTCAAACTCACCAGCAGTTGACTGTTCCCATTACAGCCTTGGAAACATGATAGAGGATCACTAAGGGTCGGAACTGCCTTGAGACCACTAGCTTATCATTTATGAACCTCAAGGGACTTTTGCCACTAAACAGACTTGTGTCATGATGAACCGCAGCACAGTGCTAGTGCCCACATGGCCCCAATCATGCAAACCCACATTCTATCCGCACATACATATACCGACTACCATCCAGAATCTTTCAGAGGCATACAAGACTTGAAACAAAATGACCCAACCCTCACACCCCTGCCCCCCAGGAATTACATCTGCAACACACACACTCACCCCCAACTTTTCTAACACACACACACACACACACACGTCTTTGCAACACAGAGCCAAGCTATGCTTCTCACAGCACACAAGCTCTCCAAAGGGCACAAATATTCTCCCCAAGGCAGAAAGAGACACCACAGCACACAGGCATGGGCCACAAATGTGTCCCACAGCACCTCGACTCTCTCCACATCCCAAAGAAGCTCCCCATAGCAAGTAGACTCAGTGCACTGCAACGCGACTTGCCCCATAGCATGGAGACCCCCCTCCCACAGCAAATACATTTTCCCTACAGCACCTAGACTCCCCTGAACCCTGCAGACTGCCCCAGTACACGCAGACCCTCTTAGTACACACAGACGCTCCTGAGTGTGCATGGGCCTCCTCAGCCCCTCCAGACTCCTCGGGGACAAGCATCCTCTCCCAGGACACTTGGACTTTTCTGGGCCATGTGATACATACAGATTGTAGCCAGAACTCATCGACTCTCCCAGTACCCCCAGGTTCTCCTAGTTCATACAGCTTCTCCCCAGTCCATACAGACTCTTTTGGTATCTATAGACTTTTCTGGTTCCTGCAAACTCTCCTAGTACACCCAGAGTCTTCCATGACACCAGACTTTCCCAGTAAGCACCCAACCTCCCAGAACATGTAGGCTGACTGACACACCCAGACTCTCCTGGTCCATGCAGACTGTTCCAGTGCACACAGAATCTCCTAGTGTCTGCAGACTCTCTCAGTCAACATAGACTCATTTGGCACACCCAAACCCTGCTGATAATTATTCAGATTCTCCTCAGCTAACACAGGCTCTCTCAGTACAAACAGATTGCTCCTGGCACATGCATACTCTACTGGGACACACAGACGCTTTCGGTATGCCCAGATTTTCTGGTACTTGCAGATCCTTCCAGAACGTGGAGACATGTACACACAGGCTCTTTCTCGCTACACCCCACCTATCCCTAATGTACTCACAGTCTGTTCCCCAGAACCTGCGGACGGTTCCCAACATTGTGCCTACTCTGCAGTGCACAAGAACGCACCACAGCCAGATTGTCCTCAGAGTGTGAAGATTCCATTCACGGAATAGATCCCATTCACTCACCTACCAAGCTGGCCTGCAACACGGAGGCAGTTTGGCAACGGTGAAGAGCCTGATGTCTGGACACAGACCACGGAGGTTTCAATCCAAGTGTCGCCCTTTTCTCTTGTATCACCTTGGGTAAGTACTTTTCTCAGTGCTCCAGTTTGCTCCTCTGTAAAAGGATCATGGCAAGCATGGCGAGGTCCAGCGCTTGCTTGGTTTGGGGGTCCCAGGACAGCCCATAGATGTCGTTAACAATGCTCATTTCTCTTACTGCCAATCCCTCCCCCTTCCCACCACACAAAGCTCCTGCTCCCAATGGCTAGGATCATCTGTCAACACACGATAGCACACACAAAGTCCACCACACCTGGATGCCCCAGAGAGCACAGGTGAACCCCTGGCCCCCCTGCTCCTCCCCAGACCCAGGACTGCATCACCATGGAGGTATTTTCTCTGCAGTGTAGCCTTTCTCCGCAACCGCCAGACCGGGCCGAGGACACTTAGCCTCACCCCCTCGAGGCATAGCTCTACATCTGCACACCCACACACAGACCATAAAACTCAGAGATGTGATCTACACCTTGTCACAGCTCATATGTACATCACGCATGGCCATACCTACAGTCACTGAACATGCTCCGAGGTCCCCATCTCCAACCATGAGAGTATCACTTCACAATACAGAGTCCCTCATGGGACATGGCCTTTCCCCAAGCCCGTTCTTGACATAGGAAGGCCCTGATGCTCCACCAGTCCCAACGAGCCCATAAACCTAGTTAGCACATACCCTGCCTTGTGCCTCCCCATACATATGCTCTGTCTTCCCACACGAAGTCCACGGAGAGCTGTCAGCCCACCATCCCAATACACACAAACTCATCCAACGGCACCTGGGTGTGTATACAGAGGCTGGATCCGCAATGCAGACACTCACCCCGCCAGGCCCAGGCTAGCAAAAGCCCACCCCAGCAGTCACCTAGACTCGACCAGCAGAACACAAAACTGGGCCCCATGAGGTTCTGGCTCTCCCTGTGCTGTCACACAGCAGGTGTCCAGCCCTCAGAAGCTGCTCATCCCACAGTTGGCACATCCTCATCACACAGAGCCTGGTGCACCCAATGACTGGCAGACCCAGAACACAAACACGGCCTATAAACATACAGCATGCCTCTTATGCAATTGATAATGTTACATATCAACCCCCACACCCCTCATTATGCCCAGATGTAGCCAACAAGATACCCTCACCCTAAATGCAAAAAACCATGCCATAATGCCAGGCCACATGGCACAACACTGAGACTTCTCTGGCAGCATCCAGATGCATCCATAATGCACTAATACTCGTGATGCACAGGGCCACCACAGTGCATTAGGACCTGCTCCACACAGGGTCACCACCCTACATGCTTAGGATCCCTAGTAGTGTGGTGGGCTACACACTGAACTGCTCACCATGAGGTCAGCAGTTCAAGCCCAGCAGTCACTCTGAGGGAGAAAGAGGAGGCTGGCTCCTCCCATAAATATTTACTGTCTTGAAAACCCGAAGGGTAGCTCGCTCTACTTTATCCTGTTGACTCACAATGCACCAGAATGGACGTGATGATAGAGAGACCCGACATGCTGTGCAGCCCAAGGGGGCTTCAGAACATTCCCAGGAAAGATGGGATTCAAAGATCACGAACTTCGTCTACCAACTTTCTGAACACCTCTCAGACATGAACTTGCTCCTTAATACCTAGACAAATTCTTTTCTGTGCAGACCCATTCCGTACAATGCATAGAATTTCCATTGTATACCTATAGAACATCACAACCCATAGAACATCATATATACCTTCCATTATATACCCACGACACAAGCTATTTCCCAGAAAGCTAGCTCTTGCCTCATAGATCTAGAGGACACTCTATAACACCTATTGCTTTCCCCAAGACTTATTGAAACTTTAGTATGTACAGATAAGTTTCACAGTGCTCAGCATTGCAGAAAGCATAGCCTCCATCTACATATGAATAAATTTAACCCCCCCCCCAAATGCCCTCTTGCCTCCAACATACCAATATGCCCCATACTATGAAGATACTTTGTATGAACACAGACAGGGCCCAAATGCACAAACATAGCCCACACCAAATGCATGCACATGCACACACCTGCACAAAACACCTAGAAGCACAGCACAGTGTGGACCTCAACATACCTAGAGATGCCTGAAAGTATATCGGTAGCTCACATGGCACACATGGACTCCCCACCCCCAAAACTTGTAGAGTTGCATCATAACTCGACGGAGCCCTCTATTAAGCACACACTTAGAGTGAAATGCTAAGTGCTGTGCAGTCACTTCCAGACTCACTGGACACAGCAGCCCGGGACAAATGGAAGGACTGGGCAGCCATGGAGTTCTTCCAATGGAGACATGCTTCTAAGCACATGTAATGCCCTGGAAACTCACAGTAGCCCATCCCCACCTGGAAGTGTTCCTTTTGATCACAGAGACTGTCCACAGGAGAAAGTCTTGACCTCCCACAGACATTTATAGCACCCCATCGAAGCAGGGTGCAAGACACCACGAAGCGTATGGAGCCACGCCACTAAGCAGAGTCCTTCACACTGCATTCACTAAGCAAAGGAAGCAGGAAGACATAATGGTTAGAAGGTTACAATGAAGATTCAAAACTTCCTGGGTTCCCGTCCCATTTGTATCATGTACTAATCATGTGCCCTTGGAAAAGCGTCTTAACTTCTCCGTACCTTAATTTTCTCATGTATGGAATGATGACAATAATGGTAGGCACCTCATAGGGATGCTATGCGGATTTGATAAGCCTATAAAGTGCATAGAACTTTGCCTGGTGTCGAGCTGGTGTTGCTGAGGTTCATGGGTTTTGCTGCCGTTGTTTATTCCTGTCACTGCTAGATAAAGAACAAGCATATTGGTAAGGCTCAATCCAAAATAACTGGGATCAAATACAGTACAAAATTGGTCCCCTGGACAGCACAGAACCAGACCACTGCACACTCTCACTGCTCTTCCTTACCACAAGCACAGAGCCCACAACAGTTAGAAGCATCCACCACACAGGCCCTGTCTAGCCATACGTGGCAGCACCTAGACACATACTATCCTGCACAGACGTGCCCGCAACTCAGAAACTCATCTTGCCAGGCAAGGACTCCCCCTGCCCCACACATGGACAGGCACTCTACCTCCCCCCAGAACATCACATCGCCCGCAAAACACAAAGAGTTCATCCCCAAACTCCTAGAAACAGTCAACCGTGCACAGTTTACCCATATACAAAGTTGTACCACACCACAACGACATGGCTACAATGAGCAGCCTCGCCTTCCAACACAAGGAACAGGGATGTGCTTGCGTGTGGCTAGTAGTCCAGTGTCTAACCCACAATGCTACTACAGCTCCTCGAGGACACCCTCCCACACACATAGATTTCTCCCCACAATACGCAAGAGCAACAGTACACTGCCCTGTACCCAGATGTTACCCATCCAGCACCAAGCCTCAGCTCTTGGAACGTAGACAAGTTGGACAAAGCGCACACAAGCTCACAGTGCACATACATGTCTGAGCCCACACGGCCTGGCTCCACTGCACTCAGACTGGCCCCGACACACACGGACAGGCGCTTTAATCAATAGTCTTCCTCTGCCCACAGGGACAGGCATAGCATCCACATCCAGATGCCCCATACCTGAATCACAACAGTCTCTTTCAACCCCCTCTCTCACAGCAGCACATAGAAAGGATGCACAACACCCGGAGAGACATGTGGCGATAGCCTCCACAGCACCTGGGCCGGGCTACAGTCCCCACGGGCTTGCCTGGGACCACTCAGAAAAGAGTCATAGGACAGAGGTATGCCACCTTCCCACCCCCCACCCCCCAAATAGGTGAAATTTCTTGCAGGGGTCTTCACATTTTTTAAACAGGGGCCCAGTTCACTGTTCCTCAGACCGCTGGAAGGCCGGACTATAATTTAAAAAGAAACCCTCCAAAACGATGAACAAATTCACTGCAGGTCTGGGATGAGTTGGCTGGTAAGCAGGATAGGCAGCAGCAGCAAAAAACACCAGGCGGGCTGGATAAATGTCCTCGGCGGATCGCATGTGGCCCGCAGGCTATAGTTTGAAGACCTCTGCCCACGGAGCAATGGACTCATAAATCACTTTCTGGCTCCACTGCACCAATACCTAAGTTCACAGTACAACAAGTGGTGGGCCTGACCCAGACAAACCCTCCCACTATAGAGACACCTCGCGCTCCTAATATCTGGTATGAAACGCCTGGGCTTTCTGTCAGTCACACAGACTCTTCCCTGTCAACAGACCTCACCCCATGACACCCCAATAGATGGCCATACTCCATAATACACAAGATAGGCGGGAGCACACAGAAATAGTGAACTATCTACACAGGAAATCCTAAAATGCATAGGTGTGCCCTACGACACCGAAACTGAGTTGCTCACCTCCAATACCCTTCCTGTGCATAGCCCAGAGTCTCTGAACCCCCAGAAGATCACACCAGATCCAGACAGACTTGCAAAACCCACATTAGCCATCTCACCCAAACTTGTGCCTATAAACGAAGTTTGTTTGTCACAACACCAGGAGTGAACCCCCCAAATTACCAGAAATGTTGGACGATACAAAGCAACTCCTAGATAGGCTTCCAAATGCTCAGATTTTCCACACTGCTTGCAAAACCCCACCCTGCCCCACAATGCATGTGCAGGCCCTGCAACCCTGCCTGACCCCACTCAGCATGCCCTTTAACACAAAGCTGCCCATCAGCACAGACCAACCCTACAGCCGCTCATTTGAATAGCACCCAGACCTGCCTGACAGCACCCAGACATATTGGAGCACACACCGAGGGTACACATCTGTGCGAATGTGCTTCATCCCACCTCGTCCCACTCAAGGGTCCCCCACGACACTCAGATTCCCTAGACATAGTGACTCTCCCCATACAGACCACTCCACAGCAATAAAGACCACCCCCCCCAAGCCAGCCTTGCTCCACAGTGCGGACTAGCCCTCAAATAGCTGAAAGAATCACCTTGACCCGATATCCTACATAGTTATCAATATTTATAAAAACCAAGCTATATTAAAATATATAATTTTGGTACCAAATACCTTTTAATGAAATGTATTTCATTTAATGTTACACAAATAAATATATTCAATTAATTGTTACGAGAAGGCCGCACTCACTATTATAGGGTTGAAACCCACAGATTGGATGTGCTAAGCATAGTTTTACCTTTACACTATCAAGGCTTGATCCCACAGCATATGTAACAACAGCACTCACGCCACGACACCGAGCTGAGTTTTAGAAACGCTTTGCTTGTTCCCACCATGCTTTGCTTCACTTCCCAGCCCATGTGTAAAATACTGGCGTACATTCAGACCAACACCCCGCAGACAGGATCACCCAGGTTCATGCCAGCGGACCCTGACAGGCTCCCAATACCCCACTCAGGCTTTCCCTACCTCTAAAGTCCAGATGCCCTTGTCTTCGGATCACTGGGAAATGGACCACCCCACGGTGCCCTTCCTCACTACACAACACAAAAGTCAATATACACAGCCCTTAATTTTCTTCTATGTGAATTGTATTCATACACTAATACTTCAGTGTACCCCATCATGTCGCAAACTAAAGATCCTCTAACTTACCCCACAAAGCCCAGGTGTTTACTGCAGTGCTTCACCTCGCGACACCTACATTTGTGCCTTCGAACCAGCAGCCTCTCCTATTGGTTAATCTCATGTCACCACAGCTAGACTTGCCTCACAGTCTAGACCAGGCCCACAATAAATGGGAATACCCTACTGCAACAAAGACCCCACAAAACACATACAAATCAATGTACTGACACTCTCCTACCAAGACTTTGCCTCACAACACATCTGAAAATTGACAGCTCATCCTTGACCACCAATACATACTTCACAAGCTCTAAAATGGTCTCACAACTCCCAGACATGTCTCACAACATGCGGACCCACCCTCAAAGACCCTGACTTCCCACTCCCCCAGCACCAGAGTCACAGCACGCCTATATTCTGAAGCAACACCAACACCTGCCCTGCTCGGATATGTCCCCCTATTGACAGGCTTGCTATAAAATGCCCAGACTCACTGCACGATAGACCGATGTACCCCTGTGCCACCCAGACTCAGAATGTCCCAGAGATCAGAGCCTCTATACCCAGACCTGCCCCAAAATACAGCCACGCATACCTCACAACACCTAGAAAAGTATGTGCAACAAGGAGTAACCACACAGCACAGAGACATACCCAGTGATGCCTAGACTTGTGACACGGTCTCCAAAATTGTCCCGATGCACCAATCTGCCTTCACACACAGACTTACCACATAATGCAAGAGCACTCACAGAAGCTCAAGTAGCCCCCATAATGGAGAGAGTCCCCATCATCAAATCCAGACACAACGAAGGAACTTGCCCCCACATTCACCAGGAGGGGTCGCAGTGCAGATGGCCTCATAATACCGTCCTGTCTCACTCCGAAACCTAGGGTCAAACTTTATGGTTAACACCTTGAACATCACAAGGCACAAGTCCTCCATGGGACACACTCACCCCCAAATGCAGCCAGGCCACCCCAGCCCGACTGGCTCCACAGTGCCCAGGTCATCAGAGGGACAAACAGACCTCACCAGACAGATTGTCCCACCCTGCCAATGCAAAGCCAGTACACCAAGTCAAACTGAGAGTCAACGTTTAAAGAAAATTAGTTGGGATGTAATACATATATCACACCATTCCATATTTCAATCATTTCAAATAGAATTGTACAATTGTTACCATAGAAGATTTCCAAACAATCCAATAATATTTTTCTACATGGACCCCTGGACATCATCTCCCATTTGCCCCTCACAATTGTCATACACGGAATGCAATACACTTCATCCCATGATACTTGCATGACAAAGTGTAACTGCACCCTCCGTACCAAGTACCCTCCAGAGACTCCTCCTAGCTTGCATACCCACCCACAGCTCGTACAAGGCCCTGTTGACACAGAGGGTTATGCATTGGGATGCTAACCTCAACATTAGCAGTTTGAAACTACCTGCTGCTCGTCAGGAGAGAGGTGAGACTCTCCACGCCTGTCAAGAGTTACAGACTTGGAATCCCACGGGGGCAGTTCTCCCCCGGTCTGTACAATTGTGTTGTCTCAGAGATGACTAGATGGCAGTGAGTGTTGCTTTGTTTTGGTCCCAGAGTACAAAGATGCCAGTACAATGCACAAATTCCTATCATTGCCCCACATATCCCACAATGCACCAACCTAAACTACTGAAAACAAGGCCATTCAGAACCATACGTCCCTATAGGGGGTTTCCCAGACTGTAAATCTGTATGGGAGCAGACAGCTTCATGTTTTCTCATGAAGCCACCAGGGGTGGTAGAACTACCAACCTCGCCATTAGCAGCACCACTGATACTCCATACTGCAGCTAATCTTGCCACACACTCCATAGCCCAGAAATTTCCCCAAACCCTGCCAATGTGCTCTCCAATGTACTGATTCAGATGCCAAAGCAGGAATGCCCCATCGTGTCCTTCTGGGGCACATAACACACATGCTAGCTCCTCAAGTTGGAAACGTGATCCTCATCTCTAGAAGTATCCTTCTATAAGTATGTTAAGTACATTCATTTCACCCCTCCAGGACTTGTCCTACAATCTACAGGAACTCCACAGCCCTCCGTGCTAATTCTCAACACCTACATATACCTGGTCATGTATAGACTCACCCTAGAAACTGACTCTGTTCACAGCAGGCCGGGCGACATCATAGCCTACGGACACACTGTGTTCTGGTTGTAGCTTTGCCCTGCCCACATGTGTGCCCCACAGCATAGCTGCCGGAATCCCAGATTTTCACCAGATACACAGGTTAGACCCACTGAGTCCCAAATGCCTGGTACAATTTGCTGACTCTTGATATAGCTGTGAAATAAGAATAAAGCAAAGAAATGCCTCACAACATGCAAATTCACCCTCACAGAAACAGTGCTTGTCCTGTAATACGTAGAAAGGAACCATAACTCCTAAACACAACCCACTCTTTGCTGATTTGCTCCACCATGCCCGCAGTTCCATTGCAATGCACCAGCATGGTCCATAGTCCTCAGACTCACCCTGTCGAACTGAGCCCCCCACCCCTGCCCCATCTCTGCTTACTGAGTATGCACACTCAGCTGCACCCCATCAGCCACAGAGCAGAACACACAGATCTGGCCTTCGTGGTCCCACACTGCTCAGATACACCCTACAATGCACAGACAGTAGGTATAGAGCACACAATCTCAACAGGCCTTAGGCCTCTCCTTGGAGAAACCAGACTCTCCCCCACAACACCACAAATCACACCAAACACATGCATTTCACTTTCTCTGGGAGCTCCCGTAGACAGTCCACAACGCCCGACAGGCCTCATAAGGTAGACTCTCCCAGCAACGCACACAACTGTATAACAACTTATAGGCCTTTGTCAAAACATGCACCCCACAATGGATAAACTCCCCCCAACCACTGGGCACATCTTTCTTTAATGTTTTCTTGGCATATAATATGTATACCATACAATTCAGTCATTCAATTATGGTAAGAGTTGTATAATCCTCACCACCATCAGTTTTAGGACATTTCCTCATTCTTGTACTCATCATTCTCAGTTGCCCATTTTCCCTCAACTTTCGCGTCCACCCCACCCTGCAGGGAACCATGAATCCAGTTACTGTCTCTGTAGATTTACCTATACTGGACTGCAAAGACTGAAAGGCATAAAAAAACATAAGCAAAGCAACAACAATAATAAAGGAAAACAGATAGAAACCTTACTTGAAAAGAAGGCAGAAAATATTAGAACAAATATGAAGGGATTATATGAGAGATTAAAGAATAGAGTTCTCAATTTACATCTAACTACACCTGTAATGATATTCACATACAAGTCCCTGGTCAGATGGGATTTACCAGGGCCTGCACCCATGTGTATTTCCCCATCACTTAAAACAAAACCGGAAATGGCTTTAAAATGGGTCAAAAAGGGAGATCGAGTGACAAGATATTACATTTTGACCTAACTATTTCTGCCCTAATTGACTTTATAATGTGCTCTGTATGATAGCAGGGCTGTTCATAATCCTTGACTATCATCAGAGGGGAGTCACCAAAGGCACATCTTTAAACATAGAGACCTGCCCCCTTTCTCCGCCCATGTGAAGTTTTGTCCAACAGCCACAGAAAACAGATTTGCCTCACAATGTGCAGAATTTTCCGCACCTTACAAACTCATCCTACATTGTGGGCTTTCATACAACGTTAGCCCACAATGCAGAAAATCTTCCACAAAACATCGAAATGAGTGCACAGTGCAGATTTTCCCATTAGCAAGTTTTGCTGTACAAGGGCCAGTCAGAAAGTATGACAGAGGGTGCTGCAGCTCACCTGGGCATTGACTAGCCCAGACAAAACAGGTCCAACACTCATGGAGACACTTGTCTTAGTCTCTTTAGCGTGCCTTACAAATGTTCCATAAAAACAGTGGTTTCCAAGGGCATCTGCTGGGCCAGTTCAGTTCAAGGTCGAGAAGTCAGCTCAGAAGGTTGTGGTGACTGGAGAATTCCCACAGATCAGCTTGATAGATCTCCTCAAAGGCTGCCGGACAATAATGGGAACTTATTAGGAAGCAGGTCCACGATAATGTAAAACTACATTGCTGACAAAGAGGGTATTACAGTTGTGCCCAGGGATTTCCACCCTGACTCCAATCCTGACAAATGCACCTGCTTGTTCTTCAAGGGTAGCAAGGACTTCCTATGGAAACTTTATTGGGAAACCTTACCCAATCCACTCCACGCCCCAATTTTGCCCCTTGAGACTTTCTGGTTCCCCAAACTCAAGAAACATATAAGCAATATAATTTGAATCACCGAGGGTTAGAGACATGAAAACACCATTTTCGGAAGCATGTAGACCTCGACGGAAGATATGTCAACATGAGAGGACAAGTCAAGAAACAATAGCTTCACAAGTTGATGTCTTATTAGTACAGATTTCTTATGTATTTTTGGACCTATCATATATACATACAAGACAGATATTTATGCTAACACATATACACACAGATCTATGAGGGCAGTCATAACCCCTCAAATCTTAGATTCACATTGCCACAAAGTCATATGCTTACAAAAATGTTAACATAGAACTCAAGTCAAAGAGCCTAATGTGCACACAGACACACAAATACATACAACACACACTCAAATGTTCACCTATCTACACATAGACACACACTAGAGCTTTCAGATGCATAGAAAATGAAGAGAGTGCGCACGCCCTCTCCCTCCTCCACCACTGCCGCCTCCTTCTTCTGCCGCTCCTGGAGCTGCTTGTGTGCTCCTTAAGTGCAGACCTAGTACCTCTTTTGTGAAGTGGCAGCTGAGGAGACTCGGGCGCTCGCCATGGCTGACGAAAAACTCAAAGAAGGAGTCAAGACCGAGAACAACGATCATATAAATTTGAAGGGGGCGGGGCAGGATGGTTCTGTGGTGCAGTTTAAGATTAAGAGGCACACGCCACTTAGTAAACTAATGAAAGCCTATTGTGAACGACAGGGTTTGTCAATGAGGCAGATCAGATTCCAATTTGACGGACAGCCAATCAGTGAAACAGACACACCTGCACAGTTGGACTTGGAGGATGAAGATACAATTGATGTGTTCCAGCAGCAGACAGGAGGCGTCTTCTAAAGGGGAGCCTGCTCCTTTCCTCCAGAACTCTCTTCCTACCGACCAAGAATCCATTCTGAATTAGAAAACCACAATTTGGTTCCACCACATCCTGACTCCTACAGTATAGTTTTTTCTCTTTCATTTCCCCTTCCCCATTCCTTTATTGTACATAAAGTAACTGGTACATGTGCACATGCATATTGCATTTTTCCCTTTGTTTATTTTGTTTTTTGATTTTTTTCTTTTCTTTTTTACTAAATGGCCTATGGTATGTTTTGATCGACATCAAGTGGAGATGGGATGGGGAAAATACTGGTTCTGTGAAAACACCCCCTTCTCCATCAGTGGCGTGCTCATTCAGCTCCTCTTCATATTCCAGTAAGTTATTTTGCTCTCACTCTTTAACAAAAACAAAAAAAAAACAATAACAAAAAAATCCTTGCACACCTTGTTCAATTGGAGAATTTTAATGTTTTTCATTTATCATTGTAAAGCCAAGGACAATTTTATAACGTTTTTTGTACATGCTGTTACATCTAGGCCAATCTGTCTTTAAGTAGGGGTAAATTACTCTCAAACAAATGAAGCCTAGATAGTTTTCCCTTCAAGTCAAGTGTCTTGTTGTTTAAATACTTCTTGTTTAAAAAAAATTGAAGAGAGAAATGGAGACATATGTTTTACATATACATATACTGGCATGTTCATAGACATACATGTTTATACATACAGAGACATGATGGTATGTTTTTATTAAAGCACACATACACAGACATGTTCATATCTCCCTATGTAACATGAATGATCACCATCAGTATGTAAACATGTGAAGACAAGTGAATGTATATTAAAATGTACAGGGAGTAAATGTGGCAATACTTATACATATGCATATGGAAATATACACGCATGTGTTTGTGTGCCCATAAATTCACCCATATATATAAAAGATATACACATATACACAAAGAGATATATAATAGATGAGGCAGATATGGACCCCAAGAGATCTCTATATATATCTACTCAAAGATATTATGGTATCTACATATAGATACATATGCTTTCAGTCACTTGTATACATAGGTGGAGGCTTAGTGGTTCACACAAAAATATACACAAGTATGTGCATCTGACTCACTTTAAGGCTCAAAAGAAACACACACATGCACATGTGACACAGAGGCATCTAACCACATAAGGAGACTGGTAGACAAGGGTATATAGCAGGGGTCCTCAAGCTATGACCTGCGGGCCACATGTGGCCAGGCGAGGACATTTATCTAGCTTACCAGGTGTTTTTACCACTGCCGCTGTCTGACTTAGCAGCCTACTTATCTTGGGCCCACAGTGAATTTGTTCATTGTTTTTATTAAAACTATAGTCAGACCCTTCAAGGTCTGAGGGACAGTAAGCTGACCCCCTGTTTAAAAAGTTTGAGAACTCCTGATGTATAGACTCAAGCGATGATCACCCAACTCTTTTAATATTGAATTATATGAGATGTGAATTATGTCAATAAAACTGTTCAATAATGGTAACAATATATTAAGGGAATATACGGGTTCAGACATAGGCCCAGATTGACACTCACATATGTTATGTACACACATGTATATGCGAATATGCAGACACAACACTTACATGATTGATACTTACAGGCATTAAAATGAGACTAAGCATGTTGGCATAGACACGATCACTCTCTTAAGCCTATGAGAGACATAGACACCCTTGGAGAGATATTAGGAGGTTTCAAAAATTGATGGGAAAATAAAATTAAAGGATAATAGGCTTTTCCCACAAACTTTTTGAAGTTCCCTTATATGTATGCATGGTGGTTTAGCCAGCGTTCCATTGCCAAGGGTGCATACATAGCTGTGGAAACAAGATTCCTCTCACTTAGCTAGTGACACCCTCAGACTCTCTGGACAAGCACACACAGAAAGCTGTATAAATGCATACAATGATGAACACAGGACAAACGCTCAGATGCCAGGTATACACATACAGAAGCACGCATACAGATCACATCCTAAAAGTACAATGGTAAGGGACATGCCCAAGCAATCCAGATAGAAATACACTCAAAACCCCACTCATGCACAGACAGACATAGCTACAGGTACCCCAGTGCACATACACAGTCAACATATATACCAACACAAAGGTCAAATATGCATTCCTATATTCACAATGGTGAATCCATGAAGATAGACACACTGAAGTCCGGAGTGTACATCAAATATAAAAATGCACACACAGCTATTCATGTGCTGACATAGTCAAATAGATGTGTACACAAGCTTAATCTTGACACAAAGTGCAACATCGACACATGTACACTGATGCCTATACACAAACATCCACAATAAAACACACAAAAACAGAAATGTATACATGTATATGCATGTGGTCTTGTGAATGGGTGTGTTTGTGTGGACAGACACCCACGTGTGCACGCAAATATAGAAAAAGACACCTATACACATGCCAAATATCACCCAGGGTAGTATTTAAGTACATGACCATCGAGGGTAAAAATAAACAAAACACCACTTGAATGATTGGAAGTCTGTCCTCGGACTCCTTTGGCACTCATAAAATGGGAATAACATTAGCACCCAGTTCTCAGAACTGCTGTGAACATTCAGTGAGATGGAGAATTTAGCCGACTGCTTGGTATTTTATAGATGCTGCTCTGCTACTACCGTCACTATAATTTGTGTGTGTGTGTGTGTGTGTGTGGTGGTTTGAGTGTTTTTGCTAAAGCTGACATGTTTAGCTGGTTAAACTTAGATTTTTCCTAACCAAAATGCATGGATATAACATGGGAGTGGTGGTGGATTACCGTTAGGTTGAAGGTGTGTTAAAAAACAGAATAGATCGTGTGCACACACAGGGGCATTTCTGAAGTTATTGGAGATAATCAGGGTCTATGACTGTCCTTGGCATTCGAAAAGATGAGAAACAAATATCGCCTGCTCTTGTTTGAGGTTGTTGCTGCTGTTGTTGGTACTCTTTTCCCTTTGGCAGGAGGAGACGGATCTGGAAACATAGAAGGAAAAGGAACACAGAGAGGAGGGCTGGCATCTCTGTCATCAAGTGACCACATTGAGTAAGTACCATATAGTCATAGTTGGCCTAGAAACATCTCTAAAATGTCACCCTTTGCAACCGCCCTGTTGAGTAAGCTAGCATATGTTCAGTTGTAGTGCTTTCTGCTACATCCACGAATTTACAAATGGTAATTTTAGAAAGATAGCCAAGACTTTCTAGATTTCCTTTTTCTCCCTATATTTCCTTCTGGGCTTCTCTCAGAGTGTATTCATCTTGGAAGTTATCATCTGAAATTTTCCTCATAAACCAAAATATTTTCAGAGTTATGATTTCCATCATACTGTAAGGAGTCAGACATTCAAATGATAACATTGTATTTCTGTATGTATTTAGTGAAATAAAAATGCCAACTTTCAGACTCATAAGCAAACGTAGCCCATTGATAGTCATCATTAAAAATTTGATATAAAAAACAAGCAAACCAGATATAAGGTCTTTACTAGACAGAATTACTCATTGACTGTTCGTGCTCCTGCAACTGTCCTTTTATTCCTTTTCGCCCACATCATTTATCTGAATGGAACCTCCTTTCATGCCTGAAGACATCTTATTAGTTGACCTATCTCTGAAAAAATATGGATTAACATAAAATTTCCTCTGAGTATAAGCCTTTTTGGATTACATATTTTATCACTACATTATTATTAACATGAAGTTAATAACATACTTTTACACATACATTTTTCTTGTAGCTATACAATTATCAATTTTTCTATGCAATTATGATAGCTAGAATCTGGATAGAAATGCATCTCTTAAATTTATATTCCACAAAATCAGTTTAAGACTCTCAGGATGACTGTGAAGTACTTCTAAGCTAAGCCAGTGCAATATGACTTCAGTCTTATTTGTCATTGCTGTAGAGACAATAACTGAGAAAACCATTCACAGAGAAGAAGGGAATGGATTGTGTTTTCAAGTCATAGGTAAAAAGAATCACAAAGTAATTGATCATAAGAAATAAATTTAAATAATCTGTCAACAGGCAACTTAGCTAGGCCTATCTTCATTTTTTTCTATGATTTTATTAGGGGCTCTTACAACTCTTATAACATTCAGTACATCATTTGTATCAGGCATATTTGTAAATATATTGGCATATTCATTTCCAAATATTTCCACTTAAACCCTTGGTATAAGCTACTCTTCTCCCCCACCCTTTTTTAAAATTTTATTGGGGGCTCTTACAGCTACTACAACATTCAGTCCATCATTTGTATCAAGCACATTTGCACACATATTTCCACATACATTTCCCCAAATTTTCCACTTGAGCCCTTGATACAAGCTCCTGTTTAAAAAAAAAAAAGCTTCCCTTTTCCCCTCCCCCCCTTTTTTAAAATTAATCATTTTATTGGGGGGCCCCTACAACTCCCATCACAATCTCTAACAACATCAGTTGTATTCAGGCCACTTTTACACACCCATTGCCATCATCACTCTCAAAACATTCTCCCTCCCTCCAGCCCCCCATTATCATTTTTAATAGCAATGGAACTCTCACCTTTACACAGTAATTTATTATTGCTCAATTGGCTACTGTCTTAGTTTCTGAGTTTACCAAAATGACTTTATCAAGATAGTCCAAATGACCCTTCATGATGTCTGGTACACTTCCACATTGAGACATTATTTTTCATCTAATGCTTGTAGGTATGTGTGGAGGTGCTTCCTGGGAGAAAGATGAAGCTTTCTACCCCTGGAAAGAGTTATAATCTCATAAATTCACAAGAGCAGGTCTGTCCTTCCCTATAGGGGTAGCTCTCAAAGACAGTGAGTTAGGTTAGATTTGGGATACTTAGAAAAGCTCAGGAAAAACAAAACACTTGAGTCAATGTCTTCGCCAAGCCAATAATTCTGAGAAGATGCCTTTAGCTTATTCTAACCTTTTCAATATAATACCTCGGGCCTTCAGATTTAGATCATTCCATTTTAAGGAAATACTTATCGTATACTTGCCAAGATATCAGATATACTAACAAAGTAAAGCCAATATTTAAATGATTATATGATTGGTACCAGTTCATAATAAATTAAATCACAATTCTATTTCTCATTGGACATTTTTGAAATGGAACAATGCACGATTTAGAAAACAGCTATAAAACAAGGAGTCTGATAACCCATAGATTCCTTTGCTCAAAAGGTATGCATGGATTTGTAGAACTCTGGTGTTGAGTTTCGGGGAATTATTAACCAAGAATCATATCTAAAAAATCGGGATTGATGAATCGTTTTTATTTTACTAGACCACAGGCTCAAAGGTTTTATGAAAGTACCAATCGCTAAGAAGCAAGTGCTGGCAATCAGCGCATCTTCTCCTTCTGCATAAGAGCGGCCGACTGAACGTCCTGCCCGGGAGCTCATCGGTACTCAGAGCAGCCCTGTAGGAGGGAGTTGGACTGCCCCTTTGGATCTCTGAACAGAACATCCCAGGATGACTGGCAGGTATGAATTATGGACCTTGTTCTTGGCAGTCCAATGCCTAACCCACAGTGCCACCAGGGACCTTTTTTTTATAATAAGAGGTAGAAAACATAAGATGAAAAGAAAGTGAACTTTCATTGGAAGAACTACTTAAAGGTGCTGTTTATGAAAACCAGTTGCAACAACTAGCCAGAATGTTCTCCAGCACTGCAAAATGTTCACACTGGTAAAACTTATGCATCAATATTGTATGTGGCTTCTTTCGAATCAAGTACAGCCTTCAATTCAAGTAGTTCCAATCTGTATTCCACTGCTTCATGGTGAGTGCGCCCTGGGAACAATTGGTTAGCTTAACTATATATATATATATATATATATATATATATATATATATATATATATATATTCTCCCCCTCTGGTGGAATCCTGCTCAAGACAAGTCTAGATGTATTGTGTTTCCAACTCATAGGTTAAAAGAAATCACATATAATATGTATGTATAAGTTCTACCAGTGTCAATATTATGCAGTACTGGAAAACATTTTGGTAACATTTAAAAGAACCGGAATCAACCATGTGCATTGCTCTTAGTTAAAAGATGACTTTTTTCCTAACTAATGACATGTTACAGTGATTAGTATTGAGCATAACGAAAAGACATAAATGTGAAATTTTAGACCTGTTAAAAGCAAAACCAAAACCAGGAGAGGGCAAGCATGGCAGTTGAGCATCTGGAAGACACTGTCAAGAAATGATCGTGATGGAAATCATGGCCTAGTAGTCTAGACTGACACCCACTGTTTGAGACGGTCTCCAACAGGATTCCATCAGAGAATCTATCTATATCTATCTATCTATCTATCTATCTATCTATCTATCTATCTATCTATCTATCTATCATCTATCAACCTATCACCCATGCTGTTAAGCTAAGCAATTTGTCATAGGCACACTCACCATGAAACAGTGGAATAGTTACCACTTTCGAGTTTCTGCCAATTCCTTATTGTTTTGAGCAAAATATTTCAGCCAAGATTACTTCTCTCTACTACTAAATGTGCATAGGAGGGGCTGGTGCATAGGAGCCCTGGTGGTGTAAGTGGTTGAGTGCGGAACTGCAGCCTGTGGGCTTAGTGGTTCAAATCCAGCGGCGGCTCTCAGGAGCAGTGCTGGATAGCTCCCACAACCACCAGAGGGCAGTGATGCCCCCCCCCAAAAAACTAAATGTGCATAGGAAAGGGCAGTTAGAAGCCACAGATAGAGCATGTGAGATGGGATAATGTCAATTAAGATCTCCTGTTTGACTGCGATCTGCCAAGATGGGCAGCTTGAAACCACAGGCCACTCTGTAGTAAAGAAGATGGGGCTTTCTATTCTTGCAAAGAGAGAGTTTGAACAGACACAGGGGCAGTTCTACTCTATCCTGTGTGGTCGCTAGGAGTCGACATCAACACAATAGCAGTGAGTTTGATTTTCTTGGTTTTGGAATGTAAAATGACACGTCTAATTTCAAAGACACTCTACAAATAAATTAAATACTTGATTGTTATTTGATATCAATTACCTATTGAAATATGCTGGAGAGATGAGATCCAATAACCTATTATTAAATTTAATGTCACCTTTCCCTTGCCCCCCCACCCACTTTCTTTACCTTTTCAATGTTCCAACAAGAAAATTTTAAATGAACTAATTGCCTCTCATAAATATGCGATTGAACAGAGCGGGTTTAAAACCTTGATAATACAAAAGGACTGATTTGTCCACTCATCTGGTTCGGCACATTGTCATTCTGATGTGAACAGTACCTTTGTAAGTGTTGAGGTTCAAAATTGGGGGCTTCCCAGTTATAATCAGGAACAAACTATGAAGTAAATCATATTACACTCAAGGTGATTGAGAAAACTAAAAGCCCAAACCCACCATCACCGAATCCATTTCGACTTATGGCGACTCTACAGGACTGGAGATCTGAGGTGATAGGTCTTTACTGGAGCAGTCTGTGCCATCTTTCTTGTGCAGAGCAGGCAGTGGGCTTGAGCTGGTGACAGTCCAATGTTTAACTCCCTGCACCACCAGGTGCCAAGGCTATCAGAGAAGTCGTATGTTATATCCGTGTTTAGCTATTTTCCCAATATGAACTTTGGATATGCACGGGACGTTTCCCGAACTTTGAAGATTGGGCAGGGGTGGCTCTTGCCATTCTTTCAGGGGAGAAACACTTGTTCATATGTAAGACAGGTAAGCGGGGCATTCAAAAGATCCCAGGACAATTCTATTATCCTTCAGTGGTATTTTTCCATGAACTATTTGAAGTCCCCTCAGATATCTTGTCACGTATGCCTGAAGACGACTTTCCGATCAACAGTGAAACCATGCTTCCATAGCCACCGACTTTGAAGGTAAGACTTCCTGAAAGAGCTCTTTTAGTCTTACATTGATCTACCCTTTTATTTTTTTGTCATAGTCCAATGACACCTGTGATTGCAACACGACTCCCCTCCCAGCTGCCTGCAGAGGGACAATGACTCTCAAAGGCCACCGACTTTAAGGTGCCTTCTGATTTCTGAGATGTCAACATGTGGCGGCGGAGGGACATTTACACCTTAAGAATCAACTATGTAGAAGTCACATATCTGGCAGCAGGACTGCAGTGGGCCCAAAGCACAACAAGTGGCTCTCACTCCGCCGTGTTGTCCCATGCTTTAAAATAGGGTGCTGTGGAGGGATAGCTCATCCTCACGGTTGTCTGTGATTGCCTAACATTCTTCCGTGGTTTCCTGCTGAGACACCTGAGGGCCCAGGCAGCAGGTGGGTGGACATGGCCAGTGCTGGGGACTTCAGGGAGCGCTCCAGGCTCAGCGTGTTTTGAGAACGATGGAAAGCACCCATGGGGGTAGGATGGACTGCGCCTGCACTGGCAGTGTTAGCTCTCTGAGAGTGAGTTCACAGAAGAAGCCTTTCTCCTTGTCATCATTTAGTGCGGTCGTCACATCACCAGAGTGCCCCTTCGTGACGGAAAGGATGGAGAGGGCGGAGTGAAAGTGTTCACCCTGAGCATATATTTTCTCTAGCGAGATGAACCTGAATGACCCTGGCTATCCATTTGTTCTTTCATCTCAAGAACTACTGAAGTAGAAACCAGATTTGTCAACTAGCAGTTTGTGGCCTTTCTCTGCTGTGTATGATCCTGCTTTGGTGATTTCATAGATTTACAAGAGCCTAAAACCGAAAAAAGTTCGTGAATGGAGGAAGAGAATCAGTAGCCTGTCTCCTCCCCAGACCCCAGAGTTAAACATACTAAATGCCAGGTGATTCTGAGGGTTCAGAAGATAGTGGACACCACCTGTGCAGGTCCCTGCTGGGTGTAATGGGTTGATTGCACTACCTTGAAATTCTTCCTGTTTTTTGAAAAAGCCCCTTCCCTCGTTTTTATTTGTCACTATGTCCCACAAAGTTCATAAGACAATATTTATTATTGAAGATATCACCAAAGTCAACAAAAGTCAATTATCAGCATTGGTTTTCTGATGTTGAACACTACCTCTAGCTGTATTTATAAGCTGCTATTGTGGTGGTGGTGGTGGTGGTGGTGGTGGTGGTGGTGGTGGTGGTGGTGGTGGTGGTGGTTACGAAAAATGACAGTGTGAGCAATAAGAGGAAGAGCCATAGGACTTACTAGGACCTTATATTGTCTCCCCATTGACTCCTCTCACCTTGGGCATCTCTCTGTGGTTTGAGTCCCTCATCTGTAAAATGACAATGACCCTTCTTCGCCCCATGGAAGATTAATTGTGAAACTCAAGTTGAGATTCCCATGGAAGGGTTTTGTGATCTGTAAAGGTGGACTTAGATGTAAGAGATTATTTACGTCTCTTTATAGCTTGGATTCCAGTTGGCTGCCACCTGCTTGAGGCTGGGATCAGGCGAGCTGAGTTGTGCTCAGCAGTGAGGCTATTCTGGGCCAAGACTGCAGAGTAAGTATCCCAGGGGATCCCAGAGCCCGCTAACGTGTGCCCTGAAATGTCAGCTGCACCGCCTAACCAGCCATCTGGATGGAAAAATGGTGGACATGCCGATGAGAGGAAGTTGCCGAGCCCTGGGGCACAGCCACAAGTGCCTTTCTAGGACAACTGAAACCACATCCATGGTTAGTCAGGGCACAGCTGCGGGTGGGTTCCAGCCACCTCAGGGTGCCACAGGGTTCTCATTACCCGGATTGAGTTGTGCTTGGAATTGATCAACAGAGAAGATCTTTCATCTCCGCTGGATGTAGCTCTGAAGGCAGGAAAGTGGCACAGGGAGACCGTAAGAAGGGGACAAGGCTTTTAAGCATGTCTATGTTGTGCTTGATGGCTTCTGAGGGTGCAGGTGTGATCCGTAGGCTTTTATGGACTGCTTTGGGGAAGTAGGATTCTATGCCATTCTGATTGGCTTGTCTTCGGCTGAAAGCTCCATGAAAACCTCTGCCCCATCCGAGCAACATGAAAAGCTGCCAGGGGGTGGAGGTGCCTTGTGTATGACTGGGTAGCGGTGCCTTGGTTGGGAATCAAAGCCAGGTCTCTCATGAGGAAGGCAAGAATTCTACCACTGACCTCTAGGGGCCTCCTATATCTGCCTTGGCACCACACCTGAGGGCATGCCTTGAAGAAGTGCAGGGTTTTTAGGTTGTGTCATGGAGAGAGGTGAAAGTAGGTTTTAAGTGAGGCCACCAAGAGTGCCACTTAGGATTACCTTGACAGCGTATCCTGTCGTGGTCGGCGATATTAATGGACAGTTTGTGTTAGCTTCCACTGTTCCTCCTCCCTCGTTACTAACAGAATAGTCAGCTCACACTCTCTCTGTCTCTCTGCACTGATGAGGAACTCGAGTGCATCCCTTTTCCTCCATGTATTGCTATGAGTTAGAAGTGACTGCATGCCAGTGAATTGGAGTGGGAGGGCAGGTTCATCACATGTCTGGACAGAACTTCTCATTTCGTTTTAACAGGCTGGATATATGGGTTGCATCTGACCTGAAGACAGCTTTCCCAGGGGTACTTCACTGTATCAAATAGGTGGTACATGGGAAATGTTCTATGGACGTTGAGGCAGGGTTTGCATCTCTTTAAGACTCTTCTGAAAAGCCACGGATCACCCGTTATTTACGGTATTCACTTTTTATGTAATTACCCTGCCCTTTGTGAATTTTGGAGAGAAAAGGTCAACATCTTCAAGGAGGTGAGTGTGTGTAATTTCCATACAGCATCTCTGATAGAAGGACCCCAAACTATGCTTTCAATTGTCTTCTGAGTGCTTTGTCCATTCGAAGCTAGATCCGACTGGTTGCCACTTAGGGATTTTCTGTCCAGAAAGATGCCAGGTATTTGTTATTCGAACATCTTGAACATACTGGGTGAAATCCCAGTGGTGTCTTGAGTTAAGCATTAGGCTGCCAGACTGCAAGATTGTTGATTCAGACCGACCAGCTGCTCCATGCAAAGAAGATGAGACTGCCTGCCCCTACTCCAGTCTCAGAAACCCAGAGGAGCCGTTCTTTATTGCTTTGCGACTCCTGCTGCTTGGATGAACACCCTTACTGTTGGCCCCAGTGTGGTGGGGTCAGATCAGGCCCAGTATCTGCACCATATCTCCAGTGTTGTCCTTCATAGCGCTGTGGGTCAGTGGGGGACTTTGTGTCTCATGGTGGGGTCAAGCCCCATGGTTTTCTCTGTGCATTGGCTGCTCCAAGCAGGAATATCATCCTCAGGGCTTGGTGGCCCAGGATGTGTTCTACTCTCTCCTTCACTCTTTGTTTACTCCTGTGTGCTCTGATCAGACGTGCCCCTCTCCCCAAGCTGTAGCTTCAGTGCTGTCCTTTGAAGTGCATTCTTCTGCTGGTGGTGGTGGAGAATCATCTTCATGCTGAAGAAATCTCTCTGGCTTGAACATCTCTAGGATTGAGGCATTCGGGTGTTTCCTAAATCATGTCATTCAATATTTGGCCATCTTGATTAGATTGGTTTTCAGTCCTATGGACTGTAGATCTGGCTTTCTAAGGTGCAGGCTCTGTGCCCAAAGACTTCTTGAGGACATGTGACCTTCGCAAATCACTCCACTGTGTCCTTCTATGCTTCCCTTTGTTTACCTAAGTCTCCCTCAGTCAGTCATTGTTTAGTGATTTTTGAGGCTCTTATGACACTTACTTGCCTATAGCCAAGGGTCTGTCCATGTCCAAGCCAATAGTCCAACAGTCTTAAACAATATCTCCGATTTGGTCTCACCACTCATCTTGATTGACTGCTTCACTGGGTGATCAGATTGCTTTGTTTACTCACATGGAGTTTCCAGAAAGACAAAACTTGCTTCTTCTTCAAGAGCCACCAGGATCATCCCAGCTCTGACAGAATGTATTTGACTCCCTGAAACAGGTCATGGTGGCACAGGAAGAAAGATGTTGGAGCACTTAAAATGCTTTCGTTCAGAGCTAGAGTATCTGTTTTCTTCTACGTCTCCCTACTTTATTCACTTGGCATTTCATAGGGTTCTTGGAAGATCAGGCAGGCCAAAGGATAGTTGAGAAAGTCAAGGTTAAATGTCACCAGGGAATTGTACAAACTAGATACATTGTTTGGAATGCAAGAGAAGTGAGCTTGAAACTTCCCCGGCCCTCATTGCCACTAAAGTGTTATGAAAGAACAAAAAGTGAAAGAAAAGAGAACTTAATCTCTTTCAAAAATTCAGAACTTGGATGTTGTTTCTTCTTTTAGGTTTAGCTAGTAAGTTTATTGATTACGTGGGTTGAAAGATCAGAATTTCCCAGGGAATATAAAGAAGATGTGACCCAAGCTCAACCTGTGGGGGCGTCTTCCTTCTTGTGGCTGAATGAGACTGTGACCTGACTTTGGAGCACATGCACTGGACCTGTGCATCGATACAATCAGCATGCACCACAGGGACCACACACCTAGAATTAGGTCATTAAGACCCTATGTTAAAGTCAAATGGGAAATTATGGCAAGTGAGGTAACAGTTACACGTGTGTTTGTGGTGATAAGAGAATAGACTGAATTTGGAATGTTCTGGAAAGAAGAGCCACATAGTTACTTGGGGGTGGGTGGGGGGAGGTGGTCCTGCTTATCCTGGAACATGTTCATGGGCAGAAGTGCTAGGGAGCCAGAGGGCTGGGCACTCTGCTTTGTGTCACTCCACCACATGCGATAACAGCACAGCCCCTGCTTCATCTACCTCCCTTTTTGAGACAGGAGGTCCTCAAGGATCTGTCTGTAATTGTGTCTGTCCCCATACAGCACCTGGATATGTCCATAGAAATAAAATGAAGAGGAATTACATTGGAGAGCAGATCTTAACCTGAGGGGGCAGGGCGGGGGGACACGGGAGTGGTTGTTGTCAATATGCAAAGATCTGGCACAGGTCACTCAGAGATCTACTGTGCACACTGCCCAGGAGATGAACGGGATGGCATTCTTTTGCTGCCTTAGGGCTTGCCCTGCCTCAGGCATTCTGAAGACAAGAGAATGGAATTTCCCTTATAACCCTTTAAAAGGGAAAAAGGAAATCGAATTTCCACACGTTTTCCAAATTGTCTCCAATCAGTGCACCAGGAAGGAGTCTTCCCATTAAGAGAAGAATGAATAGCATTTTTATTAAAAAGCATGATTCAGGACGTCCATCTGAACTGACTCGTGTACCATTTCAAAGTGTGGGAAGCTCAGACTGATGAATGAGCAATGACATTGGCAGGTCTTGAGACCGGGCCTGCCTGTCCACTAATTGTGCACATGTGAGCCTGGTGCACTGCCTCTGATCGCTGGTGGTCACCCACCTGGCGGGGTCGAGGTGGGGGAAGGGAAGCTGCTCTCTGCATGAAGCCTCCACTTTGAGAGGTCTGCAGAGATTAGCGGGATGTCAATGGTCATCAGGGAGGAACAACTCAGAAAAGGAGAATCGATTGCCCCGTGTCTCTGAACGCTGCATGTAGAAGCACTTGCATGGATGTATGTTCTGTGGTGCATGATCTCAACCATCATCACAAAATACAAAGAAGTGAAAGGCGGATGAAAGAAGCAGTGTTTTCTGGTGGGACCATCAGGCTCCCACTTGGACAGCACAGTCCCTCTGGCTGTGTGCTTGGTGCCCTGGTCAATGTGACAACCATCTACTCCTGTGCTGGACTCCATTCTCGCTCTGTTTTTCCAAAGGCAAAGGAACCCCAGTGTCGGATGGATACTGAGGATTTGGGCAGAGAAAGGTTCAGGAGTTCAGTGTCTGCCCTTTGACAGATAAAGCAAGGAATCGGGATATTGTAAAGCGAAATAGTAATTTCTACCCTGGGATCAACCATCTCCATTTTTGTTTTAACAAAACTTTACCAATTGTCTGAGCTTCAAATGCCATAGAAGCATTCAGGAAGCCATACTTCTCATTTAGAGGAAGTAAGCCAAAGTCTGCCATTGCAGTCCATTGTCATGGTGGCAGGGGAATGAACACGGGTGCAGAATTATGAGCAACCTCCCACTCCAATATAGTTGCCGTCTGTTTTTAGCCCCAGTGCTATTCAGAAACCCACTACCGAGCACTGCACAAGTACCATCCACTTCACGCCTGTCCCCCAGCAGCACACACACTAACCTGGAAGGAAGCACATTTGGACTTGTTGTCTCTCCCAACCTCTTACTCAAAAACTAAAACTGACTACCTTCAAGTGGATTCCAACTCATAGCAATCCTACAGGCGAGAGGAGCCTTGCCTCTGCGGGCACCGAGAGGCTCCTGTTTCTCCCACGGAGTGACCGGTGGTCTATAGTCACCGACCTTGTGAGGAGCAGCCCACATGCAACCCGTTTGCACTACCAGGGCTCTCCACCATTTACTAGTTGGGTAGTTCTCATCTTCTCATGTGTGCAACTGGAGAGCGGGAGTATTTGCTCTTCCTCCCTCACAAAGGTATGGGGCCTAAAAGTGGAAAGCATGAAAGACACATTATAAGCTTAAAAATTATTTTATTAGGGACTTTACAGCTCTTATAACATTCCACACATCACTTGTATTAAGCATATCTGTGCATATGTTGCCATCATCATTTCTAAAACATTTTCTATTTGAGCCCTTGCATTATAAACTTTAAGGGAACACACCATTGGAAGGTATTCTTCTTAATAAGTACAAGTAACTGGGTGTTGAAAATGTATCCCACATATTTAGGAAGTATGGTGTGTATTACCCCAGATTCTTGTATAAACCCCCCTTTCCTGCGTAGACTTTGCAAACCTCTGTGGGCCTACTGGATAAAGATAATTCAACAGAATTTGATTTGAACCTATTTTCTTATAATTGAGCACTTTAATAGGTATACAAAATTGGGGGGGGCGGGGTTCACCATTTCTAAAATAGCCGCCCATGTACACTGGAAACACAGGGAATCTAGGACATATGAATTCCTTAGGACCAATAATGAGTGTAGCGATACCAGGAGACTTATGGGGAAGATGGCGTAGAAAGGGAGAACCAATCATAAGGATCTACATATAAACCCCTCCCTGGGGCATGGACAACAGAAAGATGGGTGAAGGGAGACGTCAGACAGTGTAAGACATGACAAAATAATAATAGTTTATAAATTATCAAGGGTTCATGAGAGAAGGGGGCAGGGAGGGGAAATGAGCTGATACCAAGGGCTCAAGTCGAAAGCAAATGTTTTGAGAATGAGGAGGGCATCAAGTGTACAAATGTGCTTGACATAATGGATGGATGGATGGAATGGATTTTGAAAAGAGTTGTATGAACCCCCAATAAAATGATTTAAAAAATACCCTCTAAAACAGGCAACCCTACCTAACATTTCAAATATGAGGCAGTGGTCTAGATGACACTTCCCACATAGCCATCGTTAAGAGGAGGAGAGCCCGGCCCACATTGCCTTTCCCCCCAACTTGAAGATAAGTACCTCTGCACACTTGGGGATACTGAGTAAGGGGCATTGTAGCTTGCAGAGTAAAATGGGTTGATGCTGAGGTGAGCAAGTTTTAATGCCATGCGATGAGTTCAAGTTTGAGCCCCCCTCCGACACACACACACCACCTAGAAAATGGCAAGGGAGGCAAGCAGTATCTAGCTTATTTCCAGGGGAGCTGCAGGCTCTGAGTCCCCACACAACACAGGAGAAAGTGAGAGAGGAGGCATACTACCCCCTCAACCTCCCCCCACCCCCAACAAAACCCAAACTCCCTGCCATCAATGGCAACTCATTGCTGACGCTATGGATAGGCGAGAACTGCCCTTGTGAGTTTCTTCAACTGGAGGAAAGTCCTGTCTTTTTCCCACGATGGTTTTGAACAGACCTTGTGATTCTCACTTAGCCCAACGCAGAACCACGACACCGCCCGCTGGCATCCCACGTGATCCTTATTCTGGAGCTGAGCCTGGGGATTTCATCCCCCCAAGTGTGACTCAGCCTCTCCTGTGGGCCCTCTCTACTTAGAGTTTTAGCCTTTCCCTCGAATCTCCTTTGACTGTCCAAGCAGTCCTGACCTAGAATGTGCCCTTTCCTCATTTCTGGCTGTTCAGTAACTCTTCCCATCTTGCAAAACAGGTTTCATCCCTTCTCTAACAGCCTGTCTGTAACAAGAAAGAACCCTTTATCAACCTCTAAAGTTGCCACCTCTCCTTACCAAGTAGCAAAGCCTCATCATTTTAGCAGCTTCAAGGGCAAGAAGAGTAGGTGGGTGAACAAAGCCCACACTTTCTGGTTTGAAAAGTTTTTGTCTCCTAACCCAACAGCTCTCCACTGAGCAACATTGTTGCAATTGCTGGGCAAGGTCAGAATGGCTGCCCATTCACACTATGTCCCATGAGTTATTTCCAATTAACCTGATTCTGTTACAGACTCTCTTGCTTTCTCTACTAACATTATTTTAAACATCTAGCTTCCTCGCTCTTTTTGTGAAGATTCACACCTACACTTTGCTTAGCGTCTCAGCCGGTCTAGTGCTGTCATGAGAGAAATACCACATGGGGATGGTTTTGAAGAATCCGAGTCTATTTTCTCACAGTTCTGGAGGCTGTTAATCCAAATTAGGGTCTTGAATATCTCTCTAAGTCTCTGCAGTGCTGGTGCCTGTGAGAGATCCTTGACATTTTGTGCTTTCTGATTTTCCTTCCTAGGTATATCTCTGTGTCTATTTTGGCTTTTAATAACTCACAAAGAATTAGATGTAGGGTATCCTCTATACTACAGTGACCTCATCCACATAACAAAGGGGGAAAAACAGCCTCAAACTATTTTCCAACACTATCAGGCCACATCCACAAGTTCAAGGCCCAGGAAGTCAACAGATTCTGGGGACACAATGTAATCTGCAACAGTAGGCAATATAAAATCTAGCAAACAAGAAGGTATTATTTCTCTAGGTAAAAGAGGATTTGCTCACACTGCAATGAAAATAGAATGAAAGAGAAGAAAAAAATTGCAGTAGGGACTGATAAGACTGAAGTTTTCATCCTTAAGCCCTGATTCCAAATGCCGAAACGTCTCAAAAATGCCTTCTCTTCTTTCTTTCATCTGTTTATCTCTTTCCCTCACAGATCTAGGCAAATTGATGTACCGACAAATACCTGGCTTCTTACCAGATAGGAATCTACCAAAAGATGTATTATCTCCCCTAGTATTTCAGTATCTTGTTCTTGAAGTTTTGTTATCAATTTCAGCTATTATGTTCCTTTCCCCGTGGGACTAGGCATCTTGGGAGGAGAGATCCTCTTTACCTGGCTGTGTGTTTCCTTGGGTGCCTAGCACACAGCTTTCTCTCTAAGGCAGGGGCGGGGGTGGAGTGTTGACTGTTTGCTCAGTTATGTGGTGTGATAGGAACAAAGCATGGACAAGCTGAAAGAAGGGGCATAGAGCAGGCTCTCAGTTAATCTCAACAAAAACTGTTGAAAGTGTCATGAAAGGAACAACCGCAGGTTCGGAAATCATACATTGATTAAAGATACCAGTGTGACTTTTTTGTTCTTTTGGTTCTCCTGGCTGAATTGAGATTGCAGGCACAAAAGAAACCTCAAGCAAGAACCTCCCAGGTGAGCTCAGTTAACAGCCCTTGGACTACATGTGTTAGCAAGGGCAAAATTGTCACCTTTGTTCACCACTTTCTAGGGTGGTTTGTGCCTCAGCAATTGGTCAGCAGAAGGCTGTCTACAAACACAGGTAGAAAAGGACAGGTCAAGGTTCCACTTAACCTCAATCCCATTTTCTAACCCGCGACATCATTGGTCCTCAACCTGTGGGTCTCGACCCCTTTTGGAGGCGTGAACAATCCTTTCACAGGGGTTGTCACCCAATTCATAACAGTAGCAAAATTACAGTGATGGAGTAGCAACAAAAATAATTTTTATGCTTGGGGGGTCACCGCAACATGCAGAACTGTTTCAAAGGGTCAGGCATTAGGCACATTGAGAGCCACTGCTCTACACAATCCCCTGTGCCTGTGGTTGTCACCACTTTTTGGAATATCTATAACATTTATATTTACAAACAAACGCGGTATTTTGTGGGAAAATCATTTACCTGTTATTTTTCACTTTAAAATTGAAAAGGGTATCTCGAAAATCTATAAGGACATCCATAGCTTGTATTAGATTTCAGTCAAACAGTCTAGGTCTGACTATAGAGGGTTCCACCTGCTATGCCAACCTGACTTCCACTTCCTTCCCAAGCTGCCAAGTGCAATTCCTTCCAGAAGAGTGACCCTGCACCTTGAAAACACATCCAATTCACGGGTGGGTCTTTTGAATAGACCCTCCTCCACCCAATGGGAGCATGTTAGTTGATTCGATCACTAGAGACTCACATTGAACTTGCTTCTCTGCTTTGGATGGGCCGTGTGTGTGGCATGACTGTAGAATATATGAACACCAGCACACCATGTGTCACCCCTGGTTGCTCAGCCGCCAGAGGAAGTGGAAAAGGCAATGCTAAAAGAGGCCTTCAACGAATTCTCAAAGGAGTCTCGCCTTAGATTCCCTCTTCTTAAAAATCAAATCTGGTCTGCTTTCCTTTGGGCTCCCTGGGAGACTCTTGTCATCGGTTGGCCTGCATTCAGAAAGGAAAAGTCATTCAAGAGGTGTCATCATCTTGGTCAAGAGTATCCATCCCACCATGTCTTTGTTGTTTTATTTTTGTTTTAGAAAGGTGGATTTTTCCCCTTACCTCCTAAGGTGACCAAAGAAAGGAATCTAGGGGGCTGAGCCCTGGTGGTGCAGTAGATGTGTGAGGGACTGCGGCCCACTGGGTTTGCAGTTCAAATCCTGCAGCAGCTCACCAGGATCAAGGCTGGGCCTCCCATTCTCACCAGAGGGCAGTGATGCCCCCCGCCCAAAAGAAAGGAATCCATGAAAAGTAATTTGATTGGAATTGCGTTGAGCTTTAATATGGAGCAAGTCGCCATTCTTTTCATTGATTCCAAATCTCATATGCCATGAAGCTTCAGAAAGTTCATGGGAAAATGGCCTTAAGACATAATGGATTACCCACCCCCCCCCAAACATTTTGACCATGTTTACTTTCCTCTTTCTCTTTCTTCCATTAACATTTTTATTGAATTCCCCATAGCTTGAAGTCACCAGGGCATAGCTCCACCCCGTCCACCCACCCCTAAGGCCCTTAATCTTCTCGCATGCTGAAGAATTTGAACTTCCTGGTGACAAGTTGCTTTGGAAACTTTCCCTTCCCCAGAACTTAGCAGTATCCCAATTGTACCACATCAATGATGGAATAAGTTCCAGTTATTTATTTGGTGGGGGGGAGGGAGCAGTTAGCATTAACCATTTAACAATGTCTGTTCACTGACCAGGGTCTGTAATCTATGCAGGTGAACAGACAGAAGCTCTGGTTTGACTCCAAGCAACAACTGTATTCTATCAACTTTTCCAAAGTAGTCTGTGCGACTTAATTCACAGGCCTAAGACAAGCCAAGGTCAGTATCAAAATTCTAACTTGAAAATGTTCTAGAGAGATTCTACACATGTCTGCAACCAAGGTCTCCTCGATGTTGTTAAAATATCATGCTTCTTGGAGCCATTAACAATTATATAGGTCACCGGGTAACCTGGTAGCTGGGTGTGCCAGGAAACCCCCAGACCGCATTTACTCTGTGAGGACTCTAGCATATCAAGGAATGTGTCACACTGGCTGACCTTGTCCTCAAGTTCATGAAGACACACTTTCTGAAGTCTGCCATCCTCACATACTTATTAGATTCATAGTTCCAGCATGGGTCTTCTGGGGTCCTCATACTATTTAAACAGGGGGTCAGTTCTCTGTCCCTCAGACCATTGGAGGGCTGGACTACAGTTAGAAAAAACTATGAACAAATTCACTGAGGGCCCCAGATGAGTCGGCTGCTAAGCAGGGCAGGCAGTGGGGGCATAAACACCTGCCAGGCCAGATAAATGCCTTTGGCAGGCCACATGTAGCCTGTGGGCCTTAGTTTGCGGACCCCTGACTAGGTCATGAAAGAAGCTGTTCTAGGTTCTCTGAGTTCAGCTCCTGTGAATGATTACAGTGGAGCTTCTAGCCAGGATTTTCATGCAGGTTTGCAAAATAACTAGAAACAAGCTTTCGAGTCATACTGTACTGAGTTGCTGCAGCCAGTTCATAAGAATATAGTTGTAGTGAATTATTCTATGGGATGACAGTGACCTGAGGTTGTATCAATCCCTTACCTAAGATTATTGACCAAATGCCATGCTGCCCTGTGTTTAAGATTAAGTTAACATGGGTGATGTTGTTTGCGTCATTTGGGAGTGGCTTGCAACCTACTGTGTGACCTTGGTCCAAGTATGTCACTTCTCAAAGCTCCACTTATAAAATAGGAATCGTCACCATAGTTCCCATCTCATGTGCTTCCCAAAAGGATCCTCTGTATCTCTATGAGTTCATTTCACTCACTCTCTGCATGAGGAGCTCTCCAGTCCCTTACACAGCGACAGCCCAGAGTATCAGCTCTGGTAATGATTGTGCAATGAATGGGTGAATGGATTCATGAATATTAACATTGCCTTGTCCTCAGATTTGATCAACCTGAGAGTTCAAGGATTCAGCACGGGAGCTAATTGCCCCATGTAATGTAGCTTCGCTATCACATATTTCAACTCCATGTGTTTGTGCTTCCCTGGCCTCATCAGAAGATTTTAGTCCTACATGGAGACTTAGTGCATCTTCTACTACTCTTGATGTCTGTATTTGAGGCATTCAAGTTTGAAAAATGATCAATACAGATAATGCTCAGTCAAATGGATGTGCATTCCAAGAAATGAGATGGTTTTAAAATAGGCAATCATGCCTTAAATTGATAAGGAAGCATTACTGAAATTTAGTCATTAATATGCTTTCAGACAGAAAAAGAAAGAATTTTCTGAACTCCTCAGGAAACTACACCAAAACAAACCAACAAAAACAATGTGTAACTGATGACCCGACTTTTCCTTTGGATGCACAAGTTTAAGGGAATGTAAGTATTAGCTCAACCAGGAAATATAGACTAGGACTACTGAGTTAGTGTTCACCCCCCTCCACCCCCCTTTTTTAAATGCCAAGGAACATTTGGAAAGAAAACATCACATGCATTCATACAGGCCAGATTTCCCGTGAGTTCATCTTCATACTCTGTAGTCATGGCCTCTGTCCCGGTTGAATGGTATTTTGGAGAGAATACCATCGGAAGCCCCTTCTATGTGCAGGTAGTTGTGAGTAGACTGAGTGAAAGTGACATGCTTTGAAGTTAGGTCAAGTGTAGAGAGACTCCACGGTGCTGGCCTGAGTCAATGGAATTCCAATTTGGAAGCCAGATCACCCCCTACAACCTCATTTTATTATTTCTTAATCCCATTCATCACTTTCTTTTGGCATCTCCATCACAGCTGCTCTATGGCATGAAGGGGCAGGGGAGCTAGAGAATAGGAGGCCCGCTCACGTGCGCAGGGCCTTAGTGAGAATGAGAAAACAGCTGCGAGAGCACAAGGGATGGAGGGGACGGACAGCCTCCCAGCAGGTGCTATCCTCAGATGGGGCACTAAGCCACTTGGTTCTGACCCGAACCCATGTGCCTCAGCCCGAATAAGGACATATGCATTTACAGAGTCGTTATTTGATTTTCAGTTTAGCTAACAGCTTTTCAATAAACATAGCCTTTTATCACAATTAACTATAATTGTAAATCCTACAAAGCATTTTTGGGGGATGATTAGGTGCCTAATAATTGTTTCTTCGTGTTCATTTCAAGCTAATGTAATTGAATGGTGCTGTTTTGACAAGTGCTTTGTGTTAGTGCTTTTTCTAAATGGCTTGTGAATATATTCTGCTCCTTAAGTTTTCAGTGGAGCTTGGAGGCGTTGTGGGTTATGCGTTGGATTGGTAATTGCAAGATCAACTGTTCAAAACCACTACCTGCTCCATAGGAGCGAGATGAAGCTTTCCACTCCTTTAAAGATTTATAGTCTCAGAAACCCTGAGGGGGCAGTTCGGGGTGTTTGTGCCATTGGATTCGACAGTTGGCAGTTTACTGAGGAAGTTTACTGTACATTTCTACTACCACCACCACCTCATCATCTGCATACCCCTGTCAGTTTTATACTTGTTATACTTGTGTTTGGAAGGGACAGCCACTTGTGTTTGGAAGGGACATATATCTGATAGTTCAATAGCTGGGCGCATTAGGCTGGGGAGAAGCAGGTTGTACATTTTCTGATGGTGATCGTCTGACCACTTGGCAGCAGGCCCCCAAGTGAGTTCTCCCTCCATTGGAACCCACTCCACATGGATGGCGAGGATTGGTTTCCTGTCATCAGGGACCCCAAACCACTGTCATCTGCCGAGCCAGTTCCAACTCAGAAAGCGACCCATAGGACAGAGATGAACTGTTCAACTGGGTTTCTGAGAATGTAAATCTCCCAAAGAGAGGCTGGTGAGTCTGAACTACTGACCTTATGGTTAGAGACCCGATGCTTAATCCACCATGCCACCATAGCTTATTGTGCTGGAATTTGTTTGTTTTTTTAATGAAAAGGGATTCATTTTCAGAAAGTTAGCTTTATGATCACCAGTGATGAGGAGGAGTGAAACGGGAGAAACGCTGGCCATTGAACCAAGGTGTATTGAATCAATCTCGGCAATGCCCTTGACTGGCCATCTAGCACTTTGCATGCTGTCTGAGATGGGTAAGGTTAAACAGTAGTGACAAAGAATTCCAGTACGTGTAATGCTTGCACTGAGGTGGGCAGAACCGTGTGGGCGAGAGGGCCTACAAGAAATAAAATCACCGCAGTTTTTTTCATTTTTGTGAACTCTTTGGCAAAGGAATTTGCCACATGCATGCCACATGGTTTTCCCAAGAGTTGCATGAAGTCAAGAGCACTTAGTCCAGGATTTGACATCTGGTAGACACCCAGCCAATATCCTTTCTCCTGAATCTCAGGGTCGCTATGAGTTGGAATAGACTTCACAAACCACAGCATGAAGAGCCCAGGGTGAAAGCTACCACATTCTGTTAGGTTTTCTTTTTACTTATTTATCAATAGGTGGCATAAGGATGATCCATGAAATGTTTTTATGAACCTTCAAAACATGTCTATGCTGTGTGACAACCCCAGCATTTCCATCCGCATCTTCCTTCTCAGGTGCATCAGAGATAATGTTAGTGTCTGCCCACTGACAAGGCCTGATAGCACTTGACAAAGGACTGCCTAATTGGTAGTTTCTAGAACTCGTCCAATGACCACAGGAACCTGAAAAGGGATGTTTTCTTTTGTTAGATATTTGTCACTTGATCCTCGAAGATGTTGCAGACGTTTGTGCTCCTAATGTCTACAATGGCAAAGCAAAGAGCATTGTGCTGCTTCTCGTGCTGCTGCTGACGATGATGAATGACGATGGCTTGTCTGGGAGGTGGGCTCGAACGGCCCCTTAGCTCCCTGCCCTTCCCACCATACAAAGCCTAGCAAATCCATTTGATTCTCACCCGCTCAGCCTTCTTTCATGTATTCTTTAGGATCGTCTTTGAATCCAGCACTAAGGAACATTCCTTTTATTGTGCCAAAGCGTTCATTCAGAAAAAAAAAAAAAAAAAAACATTTAGTGGACCAGAAGCTGTGCTGAGGTGATGGCCCTGGCGAGAGATCACTGACATTGTCTTTCTAACTTTGAGATGCGCCCAGTCTTACAAGGGCACTACAACTTGTTTGTAGAAAACTAGTCTCACAGAAGATAAAAAGCAAAAATGTTGCAAGGAGGAAGAAAGGACGATTGGGGTTCAGAGATGGGAGGGATTATGTCTAGCCTGCGGAACTCAGGAAAGGTTTTCTTCATTGGTGGAATCATTAAACACGTGTGCAAGGGATTCTGGTAGAGGGGTTGCATGTTCGGCTGCAATCCGCATGGCCAGCAGCTTGAAACCACCAGCTGCTCCACTGGAGAAAGCTAGGACTTTCTATTCCCGTACATAGACAGCGTCTCAGAAACCCCTGGGGGGTCGAGATGTGTCAGGAGTGACTAGGCCGCGGTGAATTTAGTTGGGAGCGATGTGCTGGCGGTGTAGTGGTTAGACCTGGGGCCGGCATTCTCCAGGCCAGTAGTTTGAGACCACCAGCTGCTCCGAGGGGGAAAGACAGACTTTCCATCCCCATAAAGAGTTCCCATTTCAGAAATGCACAGGGACTGTTCAGCCCTGTCCTGGAGCGTTGCTCTGGGTCGGCATCCACTCGATGGCAATGCGTTTGCTTCGGTTTGGGTTTGACAAAGTATTCATTTTGCCTACACTCAAGGCACTTTGAAGGGAAGGCAGTCATAGACTGATAACCACATCATGGGGAATGGGTGGAGGCCCTGGGTGATATGACGGGTTAACGCACTTGGCTGATAGCAGAAAAAGGTTGACAATGTGCTTCCAGTCCATGCCGAGGTGTCTTGGAAGCAGAGCCTAGTGATCTGGTTCAGCCACCAGAACCAGAACCCTTTGGCTGTCGGGTCTATTCCAACTCACGTGGGTGCTCACAGGTGGGAACGCGCTCCATGGCCACTGGTTTGGGGGATGAAGTTAAGCCCTGTAGACAGCTGGGGTCTGAACAAAGTGCCCTGGGAGCCTTGAGATTGTTGTCTTTGCTGAAGCCATGCACAGAATCTCCAGTGAAGTAGAAGTTGCAGTGGGTTGCCTTAAGGGAGTTTACAGCCCTGTGAATGTGTGCACCATGCACACAAATGACGCCAACGCCAGGTAACTATGGCTAAATGGCCTAGGAGAAGCCGAGACAAAGGCTTGGGAGGGAGGGTTGGGGAAAGGTGAATGTGGTGACTTCTTTCAAGCCCTCTGTTGGGGTAGACATTGGACTGTGAACCTCAAGTTGGTGGTTCAAATCTACCAGCTGCTCTGAGGGAGAAAGTTGAGGGTGTCTGCTCCAGTGAAGACCTGTAGTCTCAGAAATCCGACATAGGGCCACTTTCAGTTGGACCCAAGTGATGGCAATAGGTTCCCCTCCCTTCCGCAGATGGTAGGGGGGAGTATGGTTGCTCCCTGCTAGAATTTCAGGTAAAGATTTTCCCAGAAGGTTACACTGGAGCTGCAATATTAATTCTCCTGTAAATTCATCAGGGAAGCGAGGCAGGAGGGCTCAGCATTGAACAGCAGTAGGGCACATGGCTGGCAAGCTCTTTAAAGTAGGAAAGAATGAAGTTGGCAGGGGAGGGTAGCACACCACACCAAATACACCCAAATAAACCAGTAAACTCACTGCCATCGAGTCTGTTCTGACAATTTCTGAGACTTTAAATTTTTACAAGGGTAGAAAGCCCCATCTTTATAACTGGTGCTTTTGAACTGCTGACCTTGCAGTAAGCAGTCCAAGGCATAGTCACAACTCCACTGTTGAGAGTACAGGATGAAGCAAACGTAAGAGGTGACCTGAACATTCAAGTTGCTGAATGCTCAGAGGGGTCTTTGGACTTGATGGGGAAGCGGTGGGGAGTGTGTAGGGTGGACGTTTCTTTTGACAGTGGGAATAGTGCTTAAAAATGACGGCTGTACAATCCAACTGCTTGTGTTCAAATTCTGCCTCTACTACTCATTAGCTTTATACACTTGACCAAATCTCTCCAACTCTCTGAGCTGGAGTGTTGCCATCTGTAAACTGGGGGTGGCAATATTACCATACCTCATAGACATCATGAATGGGATTAGTTTCATTCATAAAGAACTTTACCTCATAAGAGAGATACTAGGTAAGTGTTAGTTGTTAGCAGCAATACTGGCAGCAATAGTTGTTTAACCGTGGGAGTAACTTTAGGAATAAACAAAATGTAATTCTGTGCCGACCTGCTTGGAAAACCAGGAGTGAAGCTCAGTGTACTAGACAGGGTTCACTAGAGAAACAAAACCAGGGCACTCGTAATTCTCTCTATATATTTATAGAGATAGAAAGATATTGAACATAAGAAATTAACAGTTAACTAATCTATAAAGCAGTATAAATGGCTCGGTGCAACTCACTTGCGTGAGGCAGCTAGTAGACTGGCAGTCCTTCGAGTCTTCTGGGCCGCTGAGTAGTCCTCTGCAGAACATTTCAGGCTATCCGGCCACAAGCAGCAAACGGCAAGGCAGGTCACCAACAGTCAGCCTGATGACAGGGTCTCACAGATCCCAGCTCAAGAGATGGATGTCCCAGGAGCGTGGCGAAGCAGGGCTTGAAAGAACCTCAACTCACAGTGAGACGGTCCACGGAGTAGGTGTTTCATGGGTAGAGTAGCTTTCAGATCGAGGCACAGGTCAAACAAGGCAGCCAGCTGATCCAAAGATCCAAGTTCAGGAGAGCAAGGGCGGGCCTCGCCGAGCCTTTTATATCTAGGCCCTTCAACAAATCTCACATGTGTTCATTGGCCTCGTTGGCATAACAAAGCTACCTATCACTCTCAGAGGCTGTTTAAAAAAATTAATGCTCAATAACGTCATCCTCTTTGAACAACTGTTCTGAGCTACACCTGAATTTACCTACAATACGTAGCCACTCTTTCACAGTTAAAAATGGTCCACCTAGAACATTGGAAACCCACACACGACCCCAGCTCCTCCCCAAATCATTACCATCCCGTGGATTCGTATGTTAGTCCTGGCGCGATAGTGCTTCCAAGGTGGGCCGCTAACTTCAAGGTCACCAGTTTGAAACCAACAGCTGCTCTGAGGAGCCAGGAGCAGACTTTCTACTCCTCTACAGAGTCGCAATCTTGGAAGCCCACAGGGGCAGGTCTACCCTGTCCTCTAAGGTCGCTCTGATTTGGCATCACTTGATGGCAATGAGTTTGATTTGGGGGGTTTGTATGTTTTTGACCCTGTGAGAAAAAGTAGAACTGCGCGCGCGGGTGCACACACACACACACACACACACACACACACACTTTGGTTTTCCCAGGCTGTAGATCGTTTTAGGAGCACAGGGCCTCATCTTTCCCCTCCAGAGATGCTGGTGGGTTCAAACCTTTCTGTTCGCAGTCCAATGAGTCACCCACCGTGCCACATCAGAGCCTGCAGGATGGAGGCGAGCCAAAGGGGTTCAGAGAAGCCGTGGATCTCAAAGACACATCATGGCATTAGCAAAACTTGCCAACACTGGGCTTCCCTCTCCTCCCGAGCTGGCACTGAAGGGGTGCTGGTAGCCCCGTCCCGGGAGAAGAGACTGTCAGCCCCCAGCCCTGCTCCAGGTGCCGTAGGTTCCACCCTTTCCCTGCAAGTGGACGCTTGGATCCCAAAGTGAGGCTGGCTGTGCGGACTGTGAAAATGCCCCCAAGGAGGACGTTTCCACAAGAAGCAGACCCGGCTGGGTGCGCAATCTGCCAAGCTGTGGCAACTGCTCTTGTTTGCATTGCCCCTCAGCGCAGTGTTGGCCCCGAATCAGGTACATTCTCTCTCTGTGCCAACCTTGGCCGTCTCGACAGATGAACATCACGCCAAACATTGGCTCTTTCTCAAGAGTACTCTAAACTTTTGGTTCATTGAACCTGGGTCTTGGTTAGTGCTAAGTGCATACCCCCCCCCCTTTTGGACAAGACAGTGGCACATTCGTCAGTACAGGCAGGAAGGACCCACAAATCTTCCTTCTCAAATGAGTTTTAGCTGAGGGAGCTCAGAGGTCCCTGTTGCCAATCCACAATGAGGCCTTGGGTATTTCGGAGACATCAAGCAATTAAAACAGATCCCTTTTGGAGACTCTGGGGCGGATACTCTCAAAGCTCTATGCAAACATCATTTTGCAGGTCTAAAAGCACGGGAATCAGATCGCCTTGGAAAAATTGTTGTTACATGTCTTAATCAAAGAGGGATTTAAAAGTGGCCAGTGGCAGGTGTTCTGCCTGTAATCACACAGCCCTTGGAGGTTTCCATCTTAAGTAGCTTCTGCCCACTGGATGCACCTCCCATCAGAAATGGATCTAGAGTAATACCCTGTTTTGAACAAGCATTAATTAAACACTCACGTAGAAAACATATGTTTGCCTCACTAGAATTTTTTGTTCTTCTCAAGCGAGGATAGGTTGAATGCCTCGGGTTTCTTGACAAAATGAAACAAAGACAAACTCTCCTTGGGGGGTGTCCCATCGAAAGGCCCCCGTGGCAAACAGAGACATTCAATCATTGAAAGGCCAGAGGGAGAGGGGAACTGGGACGTCGTGTTGAAATGAAGATTCACAGGGGTGGAAGTTAAGCGAACAGAGCATGGTCATTGCTCTCCTTTCATTTTAAAGCAAATTCTTGCCATTAGTCACCGCTGTGGTGGGGGAGGAATCATTTAAATACGGTGAGATTGTAACGCTCTACTCAAAGACGTACAGATTTGCGATCTCGAAATCCCTATATAACGTTTTTTTACCAGTCAAAATGGACTTGATATCAGTGAGTTTCATTTGGTTTTTATTTTATTCAAATGGGAGGAATTATAACTAGCGTCAGCCTCGCCAGTCAAAGCTATCGCTAGCTAGGGAGTTTGTTTTTTTTTTTTTTTTTTTTTTGCTTGCACGTATATCCTTCTCCACTAGGTGGCAGGCGAAACCCAAACAAAAAAAAATTTCTAAACTCATTGCCAAGGCGACGCGCCTGGATGAAACTGCTCCAGTGAGTTTGTGAGACTTTTATTTTTAAAATCATTTTATTGGGGGCTCCTACAGCACTGATCACAATCCATCCATCCATCCATCCATTGCATCGAGCACATTTGTACATTTGTTGCCATCATCATTCCAAAAACACCAGGCTCCTGTGGCAGGTGAAACATTTGGTAGAAATGGACTCGGGTCTCCACTGCTAAGTAGATTCCGTCATATTAGGGGCTCTCTACGAGCGTGTAGCACCGTCCCATATGGTTTCCAAGATTGGAAATCTTCACAGCAAGCAGATTGTCACATCTTTCTCCACGCCAGTGGCTGGGGCACCAGTAGGTTTGAACCATCAACCTTGCAGCTAGCCACCCTGATCTTCCATGCCGTCAGGGTGCCTTTCTTGACAGGGCTGTTAGGAGCCTGTGCGGACTCATGGGAACTCAATGCAAAACAGAACAAAACTCGGCCTGCTGTTAGGCTTGAACACATTGCACTGGCCACCGTGTCATCCTCCATGTTGAGTTGCTGAAGGAGTTCCCCCTTTTTGATAACTGGCTTTGGGACCTTGAAAACACAGCTCTAATTTGCTTTTGTGAGGCAGGGCAGCAAGTGACAAAGGGAAAACTAGCAGTTCTGAAACGCTGAGATAGATTGTCTTGTTAGAATCCATCCATCCAAATTCTTGTGGTACTGCTGGGCAAGCTAATCCACAAGGGTCAGCAGTTTACAACCCACCAGAAGTCCCTGGAGAAAATGGAGGTGATTTTCTCTCATAAAGACAGTCTTTCAAATTTTCTATAGGGTCACTATAAGTCAAATCAGAACCATTCTTACGGTATTGGCGATGTTGTTTTAAATGATTTATTTGTCACTGCCAGGACTGTAAGATAAGGACTGGTTACACATTTCTGCATGACACTAACACCGCCCTTCTCACAGCTTCTCTCACGCCCTTCTCACAGCTTCAACCCATTTGTGAAAAAATAAGATAGAGAGAGAATGAATGTTTGCCACGAATGTTTTGAAGCTCCTTTATGCTATCTTCAGTCTCTACCAGCGATCTGCAAACTGATTATGTAAAAGGCTGGATAGGAAGTATTTTTGGCGTTGTGGACCATGTTGTTCCTGTTGCAATTATTCAGCTCTGCAGTGTTCGTCTGAAAGCAAATGTAAAACTCAGTGCCGTCCAGTCCACGCTGACTCACAGAGACCCTCTGGGGAAGGTTAGAACCGCCCCCATGGGTTCCGAAGGCTGTAATCCCTGACGGGAGTAGAAAGCCCTGCCTTTGCCCTGTGGAGCAGCTGGTGGTTTTGAACTGCTGGCCTTGCAAATCTCATTCGAAAGTGTAATCAGGGTGTGCATGACTATGTTTCAATCAAACTTCCACGCCAGGACAGCGAACATTTACATGTAAGTTTCATATAACCTTCACGAATCACAAAATATTATATTTCTTTGACTTGTTCAACCTCCTTAAAATGCAAATCTATATCAAAATGGCAGCAGACATGATGTAGTTTCACAGATCCCTAAAGCAATGATGTTAGTTGTCATTCAATCGATTTCTACTTGCTTTGATCAATCTCGTGGATATTAGAGGCTTTTCAGAAACAGAACTCTAAGTCTATATTCCAAGGCACCTTAAGTTGGGTCCCACTGCAAAGCTTTGGGTTAATAGTTGAGTGCTTAATTATGCAAGTCTCCCAAAAACTCCCGGATCCAGGTTAAATATTCTTCATATAAAAAATATTATCAGGGGGCTGAGCCCCGTGGGACTGCGGCCCACGGGCTTGGCGGTTCAAATCCTGCAGCAGCTCTCCAGGAGCAAGGCTGGGTAGCTCCCACAACCACCAGAGGGCAGTGCTACCCCCCAAAAAACATGATCAGATCGATAACTCTTAATATACACTGAAAAAGTATTTTTATTGCTTTCATAATAGATCATTAAGTATGGCTATCGGATATTTTGATTCTGGGTATATGTCACTAAAATCCACATGGTAATTTTTTGTCTGCTTCTGCATATAGACTCCTGTCTAGTTTGGTAAAGATTACAGACCAAAGGGTGCAAGTAGTTGCTGCATTGTGCTTAGTTTCTGGATAAAATATCCAAAGACCATTTGCCTTTGAATTTCAGATCATTAATGACTATATTTGGTAGTTATAAGCATGTCCCCAGTTTTGCATAGGGCTGATTTGGATTTAAATTCTGTCGTATTTATCTGATATCCTGCTTTTATGAGAAGTCCTGTATTTTTGGTGGCTACATCTGCTCATTTGTTCTTGTCAACAGGCTTGTTCTAGCAAGCCCCTTCCTTGTCATACTTAGAGACTTTCATTTATAACGTCGTCTGAAATCGGTATCCCAGTGGTCCGGGCAGGGCCGGCACCAGTGGGGTGTCTTTGTGCCTGTTCGCTGGCACCCATGGGTATTGACTGCCGCCCTTAATGTGCTTGGTGACTTTCCTCCCCAAATCAGACAGATGTGCCTTCCACTTGCGGATCTGTGAGTTGAAGTTTGGGGCACTCAGGCCAGCCAGGGACTGTGAGCGCTCGGGAGAAGAGGCTCCCTGCGGGGTGAGGTGCAGCGCCCACCGGTCTTCCTGGGTCCCGCCCCCATGGCCTGGGCAGCGCCGCTCCCGCCAGGTCTGGGAAGCGCTGGCAGCCAAGGAAGCACCTGGGAGGACTCGCTGGGGAGCCACGCTGGCCGGCCGGAGCCACCGAGTCAGGTATGAATCCCGGCACAAGGTCAGGGAATTGGGAACCTCGAGAAGTCTAGCAGTCCCAGGGGGCTAAACCTGCGCGTCCCTCTCCTCTTCAGCATTGACCCCCCCCCAATAAAAAACAAAACAAAAAAGGATCCCATTCTGTAGGTGGAGTGAAAGGTGAGAAGCCGTAATGGAATTCGAACCGGGGACGTTTGCCAGGGTTTGGCAGAGGGAAGGAGGCCTGAGCTCACCTCTCAGGGCTCACGGGGTGGGAGGCTGGCTTTCATCAAGTCTCTGCTGACCCCTACATTCCTACACACACACACGCCCTCACCCTCTCCAGGACCCATTCCGTCCTGCCCGCCAGCATCTCCGTAAGCCCGTGGTCTCAGTCCTGCGGTTCAGGGAGGTGGTGTTGGACGCCCCCCACCCCCCACCGCCCCGCCCCCAGCATAGGAGATGGATCGACCAACTTTCCCAGTTTGGTTGTATCCACCCCTCGGTCTGGGTCACTGGACCCACTTCATGCTTTGGAACAATGTCCACTAACAAGGGAGTCTGGCCCACGGCGGGGGGGGGGGGGGCGGGCGTTGGGCTTGTAACAGCTTTAAAAGCGCTAGGATCTCATCTTTCGGATGCACAGTGACTGGTGGGTTCGATCCGCTGGAGTGGGCCACCTATTGATCCGTACAGCGTCATGTTTACGGCACGGAGCCACTGGGATTCTTGTTTCCCTTTTCGAACCAGTGAAAAAACGAGGTCAAGAGGAAGGGCTAACGGAGGAGATCTGGGAACTATTGGCCAGATCTAGGGGATTTTGTCAAAATAAAAATGATAAAAATAAAAGTTTTCTTTGGGCGTGGCCAGTTCTCCAGAAGATCCAGAAGAAAAGGGAATTTGTCCTAGTGTCTGGCCTGTTCCTGGCCCATTAAGATGAATTTGCTTCCCTGGAGGAGCTCCGAGGTCCACACCTTAATTATCCTGAGCAGAGAAGCAGCGTCGGAGAGGAGGCATGGGCCTGGGGCGGGGCGGGGGGGGGGGGTGGCGTGGCGGGCAGAGGGAGGCCTCCAAGGGTCCGTAGTTTGTTTTTACTTTCAGCGCGGCTTTAGCTGTTTCATCCTATAGCCAGCAGAGGGCACTGTTGCCATAGAGAATCCATTTGGACTTGGCGACATTTCAGTGCTCTTAAAAAATACTTGGGTGCAGTAAGAAATATGCACGATTTTCCATAAAATTTTAATGCGAAATTAGATTATTATTATTAAGAACGCGGGGATGTCCGTTTTGATCAATGATCCAGTGAACCACAGAAGGCGTTTGGAAAAACTGTCTTTGTTGTCACGGATTATAATAGAACAAAAGAACAGCACTCCCCCCCCCCCCGCCCCCGCCCGCCCCAAACCCAGCATCTGATTGGGAACTTGTTTAGAACAGGAATGCTTAGGGTCTTTTCCTTACCTGTCCCTGTTGCTATTGAGTCGATTCCAACACCGCTGCCCCATGGAGAGCCCAAAGCTGTGAACCTTTACGGTAGCCGACCGCCAGCCAAATCTTTTCTGTCTCTTGCCTTCCCCAGATGGTATGAAATGTTTCAAATGCAGAAATTTATTCATATGTGGATGTATATTGTCCACTGGAAAAAATGCAAGCTGGGGCGTGGTTGCTGACGTATTAAAAATGTATAATTCGGTTTCTATTCCTAGGGCCCCCCATTAACATATGGTCTATGTCCAGTCGAAATGTTAAGCAAGATTCTCCCAAGTACAAAATGGAGACCAGAATAATGGCAATAAAATAATCACCTATCTGCCTGTGTGATTCGGAAGGTTAGGATTGGAATGTCTTGGACTATGTTTAGCTCACATTCGTAGAAGTTTAATCGAACCATTGAACCAATACTGATTTACTTCTTACCATTTCCATAGGAACCTGGGAATCAAAAATGAAATTCAGATGGGAGAGGCTCACACACTCACCACTTGTACTGGAACGTATGAGTCATCCTGGGTGTTTTATTTTAAGCTGGGTTTTGCTCATTGTTATTCTGCGGGGATCATTAATCTTTTCTAACACAGGAGACCTCCTTTATAATTTAGCCCCGAGCTTCTGGCGCTGCTAGGATGGCGTGCAGTTGAGAATGCTAAGAAAAGATCAATAGCTTCAAGTGCACTGCCATGGTGAAGCACTTGGAGGTGAGAGGAAGATTGCATGCTTTGGAAGGGTGGGCTTTACCAGGTCAGAAATGGGCACGCTCCTTACCCTCGCTGAACCTTGGTTTTCTCTAAAGTAACATGGGTCTGATGATAAACATACCTTTCACATAGGATTGCCATAGGGGAAAACTCACTCCCAGCTTGTTGCTTCTGACTCATCGTGACAGGTAGGAAAGAGTAGAGCTGGCCCTGTAGCTCTGGGAGGCAGGAACTTTTTGACGGAGGAGAAAGCCTTCTCTTTCTCCTGAGAAGCCGCTGGTGGATTTGAACTGCTGATCTTGGGGCTAGCGGCCATGATGCTACCAGGGCATAATATGGGGAAAGCACATGCAACAATGCCTGGTTCCGAGAACGTCCTTTATAATTATGAATGATTCACTCCATACTAAATTTAAATTCATTTTGTATGTGGATATTCTGTATAATGTATTATTCCAAATAGCTTGCTCATTATGGTGGGTTTTTTTTTTGTAAACAGTTCAGCCTTCCTCCACATCACTTTCCTAAGTGCCGTCTTCCAATTTTTGCACGTTACTGACTTCGCCTGATACTAAAGAGCTGTAAACTACGAAATAAACAGATAGCATATAACCTAATGGTGTCACTTAAGGCCAGCTGATAACAGTTTTCTCATTCAACTCCTGAGCTATGTGCTATAATTACCAACTTAAACGAACAGGAACAAGCACAATTAACACTTTTTATTGTGAATTAGATGTGGGGTTACATTTCAGATGATCATTTGTGTATTCTACAACTTAAGCAGCTTATCTAACCTCCCGCTAGCTTGCTGTCTCCCTCCAACAACACGACACAGCACACACACACACACACACTCATTTTTTTCTTCTCCCTCCGCTTTACCCAAGGGAACAGCGGTCTCTTCTCTAGCCCATTGCTGCCCCTTCCCTCCCTGCCCTTCTCACTCCTGCTAACCATCCAAGTCTGTTTTTTTTTTAAAAAGAGTTTCATTGGCATATCACATATCATATAATTTACTCATAGTAAGAAAAATATGCTATCACACCACCATCAATTTCAGAACATTTTCTTCTCATATACATTGTTTTCAGTCCCCTTCTTCCCCCATCCTCCCTTGCAATGCCCCCAGGTAATTAGCAATCTAGATAATGTCACTATGGAGTTCATATACTGGATTTTATATGCAGAAAGACATACAAAACACAGACATGAACCAGCAAACAAACAAACAAAACCACCACAACAATGACTAGATAACACTGATAAAAACCTCAGTTGAAAAGAAAGCAGAAAAATTTTAAGACTAGTGGTTAGTACCCTGTGATGTGGAGACTGTTTTTTTGGTGTGAAAAACTGTCATGCTTTTTTTCCTCTTATAACAGCAAACCCACACTTTTGATAGTCTATTTTCTCATTCCTAGGGTACTACCAAACTCAGTTCATGATTTGGCCTGGCTTATACCTCTATTATTCAATCATGATCAAAAGTAACATTTAGGGACCACTTTTATACTTGGAAATGGGAGATCAAAGAAAACAAAGAATGATAGGGTTTTTACCTATAATGTGGGAGGACAGGCGAGAGTCACTTGTAGACTTGGGTGCCCTGTGACAGATCTGGTTTACTTCAGTCCATTATTCCAGCATGCTCCTCCTTCTTGTGTGTATGTGTTATTTAAGTGGGTGTGCTGTTGAACAAGTGTTGAACTGCTAACCACAGAGTCAGTGGTTCAAACCCGCCAGCCGCTTCACAGGAGAAAATTGAGGCTATCTGCTCCCGTAAATCATATATAGATGATATGTAAGTACTGTGCTGCTATGACGCTGAACTGGTTTCTGCTGAGCTTACAGACTAGGAAGAAAAACCTGGTGATCTTCTTAAAATCAGCTAGGGCCAGCCTATGGATCCCAATGGTCTGATATCACCGTGGAGGGAGAACTCCCGAGACAGGAACCAACTCATTCATGGCTAATAATCCCAAAAGATGGTTTCTCTTTGTTCTCTGGTGTCAGTTGAGTGACTTAAAATAGGCCACCCTAGTAAATGTATTATTGGTAATTTGAAACATAAGATTCCTCATGGAACAGGTACCATGGGTGGGTATTGTTTTGAATGATTGTGGGTGCCTTGTATGTGCTACTGTGGTGTGTGTGTGTGCGTGTATGTGTGTGTGTGAAGATATTTGAAGGGGGAAGTTGATAACCCTAAGCAAATACCATTAGCCCAAATGTCCGTCCCTACCAGGCGCTGCAAGTAACTCCGTTCTGTTTGTCCATACTCATAGTGGCCCGATAGGACAGACTAGACCTGCTCTTCTGGATTCCTGAGGTTGTAAACCTTTATGACAGCAGAAAGCCTCATCTTCTGCGGAGCGGCTGGTGGATTTGCACTGCCATCCTTACTGACAGTAGCCCAATGTGTAACCAACCGCTTCACTGGGACTTGAGTCCGATTCAACTCCCTTTGCAGAGAATTCCGCTGATTTGGTTTGTCCCACCCCGTCCTCACAGACTTCGGCATTATTCATTCGTCTTCTAGCTGGTTGAAACATATGTGAGAACTTAGGGAGGCTGAGAACCCACAGCATAAGCTCTCAGGGACAACACTAACAGAAAAGCTATTCTGCCAACTTCCTGCCTTAGGGGGGCGCTTCAGCAACACGCATTCGAACTCCCTACTAGAGATCTCAACCTGCATCCTACATCTTTCTCTAGGGAGTGCCAGGTGTCCAGGGACTGTCGGGCCCCAGAGAATTATGCTTATGTTCGCAAGTCTGTATGAAAACATGCTTAGCAAAAGGACTTTGAGAAGAGGCACATGCATCATACCATCGATTGTGAGCATCCTAACAGCTTCAAGGAAAAGAGCCTGACTGGTAGTCCTGGCCAGTCAGCGCAGGGCTGTGGATTGCAAGGTTCATGGTTCAAAACCACCAGCCGCTCCCTGGGAGAAAGATAAGACTGTCTACTCCCATGAAAATTTAGTCTTGGAAAGGACTCTCCTAATATGAACGGCTACGCGGTGGGCAAGACATTGGACTGATAACTTCAACATCAGACCCCGCAGCCACTTCTCGTGAGAAAGGCTACACTCTCTGCTCCTGTGCAGACTGACAGCCTCAGAAATCCACAGGAGCACTTCTGCTCTGCCCGGTAGGATCTCCGTGAGTCTGAATCGACTCAATGCCAGAGGCTGGGTTGAACAGCTTCAAGTGTCTCCACAGCTTGCCGCACTGCAAGGCCACAGAGGAAGTCAATTTCTGAGGCAGTTGCCTTCAGCGACTTGGCCCAGCAGCATCTTTTAACCTTAGTGAGTGCACAGAAGCCTGGCCGCAGGGAGGAGCGGAGCCAACCACGGTGCAGTGTAGCAACAATGAGATGTGCAACTTTCCTCTAGTTCTCAAATGCTTCCTCTTACCCACTATCATGATCCCAATTCTACCTTACAAATCCAGCTAGACCAGAGGATGTACACTGGAGCCGGAAACTTGGGGAATTTGGGACAGATGATCCCTTCAGGACCAGCGGTGAGAGTGCTGATACCGAAAGGACGGAGTAGAAAGGGGGAACCAATGACAGGGATCTACGTATAACTTCCTCCCTGGGGTACGGATAACAGGGAAGTGGGTGAAGGGATATATCAGACAGTGTACGATATGAAAAAATAATGACAATTTGTAAATTATTAAGGGTTCATGGGGGAGGGGAAATGGGGAGGGAGGGGAAATATGAGGAGCTGATACCAGAAGCCTAAGTAGAAGGATGTTCCAAAAATGATGATGGCAACAAATGTGCAAATGTGGTCTGCATACAATTGATGTATGTATCAATTGTGATAGGAGTTGTATGAGCCCCCAATAAAATTATATATGTGTGTATGTATATATGTGTGTGTATATATACATATACATATATATATATATATAAGCACAGATAGAATGCTGATCCAAAGAGAATCTATCTCACAAGGAGAGGGATATTCTGTTGTTTGAACATTGGGTGAATGGCATTTTACTCAAGGAGTTGTTAAAATTTGGTGAAGAAACAAAAGATTTGGAAATGAAGTTTCTTGTCTTGAAATTGACATTGGGATCCAGGAGTCATAGAGTTTTATTAGGTAATCTATCAACTTAAAAGGAAAAAAAAAGATTTTCTTTGACACGGTTTTCCTCCATGGATCAGTTGTTCTTTAATCACAACTTTTTATCTTGTATTTAACTTGAACAGCCACTGATGGTGGAATGAACTCCAAATGCACTATGAGTCAACATTTTCATCAATTTTGGAAGCTGACAGATGTCCAGGACGAGATTTGTCAACAATCAATATCTCAACACTTTTGAAATGAGAAAACCACTTGTATACTTTCCCCCCCATAGCGCTGTCCTTGTAAGCAGTGTTCAACATCACAGTAGTTTCTGTAGCATTTTTCTCCCCTGAACAGTAAGCAAAATTCTAGAGCTGCACGTTATTCTCTAAAATTGGCCATTTGAAAAATCGAGGTTTGAGTGAAACTGCTTGTATGAAAAAATTCTCTGTGATCAGAGAGAACCTTCCCAAGTGACACCACTGGGTGCACTATCTCAGAACTAGTTGCTCAATGTTTACCTAGTGGGAAAAATGTGTACTACGAAAGTTTTTCTGTTGGGGGGCGTGTACCTCCTTGTGTAGGTAAGAAGTCCTGGTGGTATAATGGTTACTCTTTGGCTGTGATCCAGTAGGTTCACAGTTTGAAACCACCAGTCTCCTTGAGGGAGAATGACTGGGCTTTATACTCCTGTAAAAAGGAAGCTCACAGAGTCAGTTCTATCCTGTCCTATAGGTTGCTGTGACTCGACAATGACTCCATGTCTGTGAGTTTTGTTTTTGGGGAGCACATGGCTGGAATCAGACTTTCATCTGCCATCATTGTGTGTGTGCAAACTGGCATAATCTTTCTAAGGACGATTTGACACATAAAAGACAATGGAAATTTCCCATGAACTTTTTAATTCATTATTAATTATTTCAAATATCTGTTTACTTTGCTAGATGATCAGCATCTTATTCGGATTGTCTCTGTTCCTGACTTCAGTTTTTATGTTTCCGTTTGGTTTCTTCAAGATGGTGATATTTCTGCTTCTGACATTGGGAGCCTTGATGCCGAGTCCTGACTTGAGTTCCATGATGTCTTTTACAACCGTAAGTCTTTCTCACCCCAAACTCGGGGTTCCCTAGTTGGCACCTCTGAGAGTTCAAGTCACCACCATGTTGTCTTGCTGTCCCTCTCCTGTGCCACGGTCACCATCGGGTCATTCACTGTTACATTTGTTCCTTATCAGTTGTTGATCACACATATATAGTCATAATAATCTTGCTCTGCCCTGTTTATGTGTCTTCTCAATGCTATCATTTGGGTCTTAAATGTCCCAAAGAATTTTTTTTTGGGGGGGGATCACTGCCCTCTAGTGGTCGTTGGAGCTACCCATCACTGCTCCCAAGAGCCATCGCTGCCACTGGATTTAACCGCCAAGCCCATGGGCCGCAGTCCCGCACTCAACTACTTATGGCACGGACATAAAACTGCCATCCACGGACATAAAACTTAGAGTCATTTTAAATTTGCATACACCAGGGCCTCCAAGTCCAAGAGAAAGCGGTTAGAGGACAGAAATGCACCAAGATTGATGAGATCAAGAAAGGTGAAGCCCATAGTGAAAAAAAAGAATGTTCTTGAAATGTTTCTTAGTGGTGAAGCCTGTACCTTTGTAGGGGCTTTTATATATTTATTTTGATATGAACAAATCTATAATTTGGACTCACCACCCCCTTCCAAAAAACAAAACAAAGCAATTAGGGTTAATGCATTGAGGGTTAATGCAATTAGGGTTAATGCACAGTAGAATCATTGGGGAAATCCTACATATTCCAGAATACCAAATCAGAGGAAATAAAAACAGATGTGCGTGTGTGCTTATAAAATAGAATATGTTGAATAGGTCTTTTTTAGTAGGTGTCATCTGCCAGTGGGAATCACAGAAATGAAAGTTAAAATTTCAGTCTGAATGAAAAGTGAGAAAACTTTGACTTTAAGAAACACTTTAAAAATAAATTATTCTTTTAAAATTTGGTGCCGGGTAGCAATAATGAAACATACAACTTTTCTCTAGTTCTTAAATACTTCCTCTCCTTCCATCCACTATCCTAATTCTCCCCCCCACCCACACACACCACCATGATCCTAATTCTACCTTAAAAACCCAGCTAGACCAGAGGATGTTCACTGGTGCAGATAGGAACTGGAAACACAGGGGATCCAGGACAGATGATCCCTTCAGGACCAGTGGTGAGAGTGGCAATACTGGGAGGCTAGAGGGAAGAGGAGGGATCGAAAGAAGGGACTGATTATAAGGATCTACATATAAATCCCTCCAAAGTGATGGGCAACAAAAAAGTGGGTGAAGGGAAACACCAGACAGTGTAAAGTATGACAAAATAATAATGATTTATAAATTATCAAGGGGGCATGAGGGAAAGGGGAGTGGAAGGAATGGGGAAAAGGAGCTGGTACCCAGGGCTCAGGTAGAAAGTAAATGTTTTGAGAATGATGAGTTTGGCAAATGTACAAATGTGCTTGACATACAATGGACGGGCTGATGGATTGTGATAAGAGCTGTAGGAGCCCTCAATAACATGATTAAAAAGAAAAAAAGAAATGCTTTCGCCTCTCTGAGGAGCCCTGATTGTATCCCAGGGCTTCTGGGGGCTTCCTTGTGAGACTCGTGTTGCTTCTCAGGCCCTCGTAGAAAACAATCACTCTGATGTTATTTTTGTTCTTTAGGTGAAACAATGTTTCATTGAAAATAATCTTGACCTGTTGGTGTGGCACAGTGATTATGTGTTGGGCTGCTAACCTCAAGTCACCAGTGCAAAATCACCTGCTGCTTCTCCGGAGAAAGACGAGGTTTTCTACTCCTGAAAATAATCTTGAACTCAAAGTACTGCTGATACTGGATACCATGCCCCTTGACAAAACTCCCCAATGCTAATCTTTGTGTTAATGTTATCTGCACAAGCCCCCAAAGGATCCGCCTGCCAATCCATGCATCTAGGAGGGCTAAAAATGTCTAGGATGTACTGCCTCCCTCGATGCATAGTTGACCAGTTGTCAGATATTAGGGGAGAACTACCAGAGCTTACCTTGGAAAGAAGCTTGGCCTGATTTCCCCCTTTGTAGTGCTTTCACAGTAGTAAACGTATCAGGAAAAGACGGAAACAAACCAGCCTTAAAGAAGCCTGGCAGACACTGCAGGATGAGGTCAGAACTGGTATGGAATGCTTCCTCTGACATTACACACTCATCTTCAAAAGATAGATGACAAATATCTCAGACATGTAATTGTAGTCCAAGTTCATGGGAGAGGCTTGAGTAGGTTAGCATCAGAACTCAAAGAACAATGGATGGCACCCCCCCTGCCAATCAAATTGTTATAATGATTCAGAAGATAAAAGATTCTTGAGTATAATATCTTGATATTTAGGCAAGGTTTGATTACCCACCACTCTAAAAAGCGATAAAAAAGAAACCTTCAAGGGAAGGCCAATAAGCATTTTCTCTCTGTTTGCTTCTACAGGGACTTTCAGGCCTTGTATGCACAGAAGAGCAAGACCCAACATAGAGATTGTTGAGCTTTGGGAATCCAACACCTCCAGTTGGGCTGAAATGAAGCTGTATGAGCTGGAGGAGAAAAGTGAAGCAGAAGCCAGAGTTTACTGTCTGATCTCCTCCTATTGCTACTGTCATGGCCACCCTTTTCCTTAGTGCGTCAGTGCCATCGCCTTAGAGTGGAGACGAGCCTCGTGTAGCCCAGTAGACACTATTGTGGATGTACCGTTTGTAAAGTACCATTAAGATTTTCCTTAGTGTTTTATTTTAGTGAACAGACCTTTTATTTGGGCTCTCATAATGGTACCTTCTCTGCCTCCATATCTCCTGAAAGAATTCAAATTCTCCCAAATCACATCCTTCATCTGTGATGGTTTCAGGAACTCAATTCTAGTTGAGTTAGAAGCCTTCTCGGGTAGTTTAAACACTTGATCTTAAAATTGATTGTTATCTTGATTGAGCTTCACCTGAAATCTTATCCCCCCCAAACCACTTTATTAAGTGTGAATCTACATATCATACCATTCTATAGTTCAGTCATATCAAACAGTGTTGCACAGTCACTACCATAATCATTTTCTTTCTTTTTGAACAATTCCTTGATACCCTTTACACCACCTCTACCACCTCCCCAGTCTGCCCTCTCCCCCCAGGAACAAGTATTTGAGTTATGATCTCTATAGATTCATCTATCCTCAGTTTTACATACCAAAAATAGAAAAATGCATAACAAAGAGTAAAGGACACTACCAACAATAACAAAACACAACAGAGGTATCTAATTTGGAGAAGATAAAATGAGAAAATATTAAAAGACAGATCAAACTCAAAGTGTATTACAAGGGAAATCAAATGACAATGTTTTAACCATTGATCATTTAATGTACTATAGTCATCACTCCAATATGCTCTGTCTGATCACCAGGTTATTCCTATCCTGCAATTACGGTGAGAGGCTTTTTCCCTGTCTAGATCCTGCAAATTTATTTTGGGTTTCAATTGTCACCCATGGCCTTCTGCACACCAGCATCTCATAATATAAGCTCAGATACCATTCCCTTTCACTCACAGTCTGACCTAAGAACTGATGCAAGCCCTATCCTAAGCTTTTCATGAATTTAGTAATAAGTGACCAGATTTTAAGCGGGACATCATTGACAGGGGTAGGGTGGGGGGTGCGGGGGGGGTTACTTGATTAAAAGTGTGGTCTATATGGAGCAACAAAAATTTTCATAGAACGCATAGTATTGTAATATATTTATTTTAATTTTAAAACGCCACGGGACATTGTTAAATTGTTAAAAAGTGGGATGTCTGGTCATCTTAGTAATAAGGTAATTGTGTTTTACAGAAAAATGGTATAAATTACCTGCTGACCGGTTTCCAGAGACAGTGCATTTGATATTATAAGGAGTTCTAGGGATGACAGATAGTCTCCGGGTTACAAAAGAAGACCCTTTTCCAAGTGTATCCTCACGTTGAATCTGTAGGTATGCCAGAACAAATACATACCATTCCTAACGAGCCTCGAGAACAGGCTCAGCCCCTTTTAAATGATTTACTAGCTGCATGTGCATCAAGTCAAGGCAAAAGCAATGAGGAATTTGCTGGGAGCAGGCATTGGCTCCATCCTTTTAAAGGGAGGGCAAATTTACAGAGCACGAAAAGGCAACCGCCTGATGGTGTTGCCGGTGCCAGCAAGTCCATTCCATCCCATGGCGCGCAGAACCCCAGAAAGAAACCTGGCAAGTAGGAACCAAAAAACTCCCTGCCATTGAGGTGATTCCGGCTCATGGCCAACCTGGAGGACAGAGTAGAGTTGCTTCTGTGGGTTTCTGCGCGTGCAACTCTTTACAGGAGCACAAAGCTGTATCGTACTTCCTCAGAACAACTGGTGGATTCGAACCGCTGACCTTACAGTCAGCAACCCCAAAATGACCAGAGCAAATAGAAGTTGTCCTTTACAACAGACGTGAATTTGTAATTGGGAGGGGGGTTGTCATTGTGCTTTTTTACCTAATCAAAGAGGAGAGCAACTGGAGCTCGATTCCACAAATGCTGTTTGTTCTCATGTCTGGCCATTCCAGTGATTGGCACAGTAGACTATCTTCCAGAAAAGGAATGTTGATTATACCTATTACCTAGAGGTGGTGGAGGAGCCTTTGTTTCCAAGTTGATTGTTTATTATTCCCTTCATAACCACACAGGCTTCAGATTTGAAGTCAACTGTGTTATCGTTGTTGTTTTATTTTAATTCTGGATATTTAAACTTTGGGAGGGGCAGAATTAATGGGGGGATCAAACAGGCAGAGCTTTGAAGCATATGTCTTGTTCTGAGAATACCTGCAAAGGCAAAAGGACCGGCCTATTATTTTGGCTGTTTGCACACCTTTGAAATCAGTTAGGCAGGTCGCCCAGGGAGTGGGAGGCAGCGCATCTGAATGAACACCACTTTTTCTTCTGTATTCATATCTGTTTGTGCCAGCATCAGATCATTAGCACCATAAGCTCATGCTGATAATGATATTTGAATACCGAATTGAGACAGGCAGAAAAGCAGTTCATTGGCATGTGCTTGCCTACAGACACCTTTGATAGGTTTAAAAAGCATATGCACAAGCTGGAATATTGGAATTTCTGTACAAGAATGAGAAAATGATGTCTTTAATTACACTGTATTAAAAATCAGACCAGAGAGTCAATTGAATTTGGTCTCAGAGGAAGCATAGACTAAGCCCATTTGGGTTATGATTTCTCCTTCCAGTGTGGAGGCCTGGATGGTAGGCTAACTACAGTATATGCGCCTTTGATGTGGTTAGGGCATAAGTGCAAAGGAACAAGGTTGAAAAGCCTTGCTTAAAAGTTCTGAATGAGAGGACATATATGCAGTAGCTTCCAAAAGTTTGTGGGAAAATTCCAATGTATTTTCATTCCGTTCCCCTTGAACTTCTTGAAGGGCCTTCATGGTGCTCAGCAAGTTCAAAAACAGGCAGCTGAGGCCAAAAACCCGTGGCAGGTGCTATGGATCTAGTGATTTGCCACCATGTCAGGTGAGCTAACACTCTTGCTGGAAACCTCAGTCTTACCCTCACCGCACCCCAGAGTCCTTATGGAGATGTCTAGAAAACAAGTATGTCTGGAATTTGTCGCTAGATCTGCTGAGTCAGGTGGTACCCAACTAACAAGCCCACCAAACTCCCAGCCATTGAGTCGATTCCCTGTAATACAGGGTAGACCTGCCCGTGGGTTTCCAATCCTGTAATTCTTTCCGGGAGCAGAGGGCGGCTAGGGATGTGAAACTGCAGCTCAATTCATAGCCACGACATCACTCGGGCTCCCCCCCAGCCCCCGCCCCAGTGGGACCAGAAGCTCTGCTTTAGAGAAGCCCTGCTCGAAACCTCAATACCGCGATAGAAATTCCTGTAGGAACAACTGTGGTCTAGGATCAGCAAACCTTGATTCCCAGTGTCTGCACTGTCATTAGTGCAGTGGATGGTCTCACTCTAGCCTTTCGTTTGAGAGGAGAGAACAGAATGGAATCAATCGGTCTGATGAGCCGCATCTCTGACTTTGAGAGCAGGGTGCATTAGCCACACTGGTCGATTCTGAGGGTGCCAGACTAAGTCCTTTGGTCACCAGGAGCCAGTGTTAACTTGGGGGCTTGCTGGTGTTTTTGTTTTGGGTTTAAGTTCTCGCACATAGACCCAAAGTAAATTTAATTATTACATTGTATTCTTGTTATTTTGATCTCTATGGTTCAAGTGTTATTCCTTTCTGGAAAAGAAAATTAGACAGCTGCTGGAGGCAAAAGGGAGACCAACACAGCACCCACTGCCGGAAAAGAAAAATAGGGGACACCTAATACGAATTTTTTTTTCCCGTGAGGAAAACTGCAGGTGTTCTTTAATTTTTTTTAATTTTTTGCAGTTTCTTTTTCTTATGGGTTATCTGGTTTGGAGAAAATTATACTGTACAGACAGTATATGTAAAAATGCTTGAATATTTTGTATCTATTGTTTACATAAACCAAAGCTGAGAACTGGATGGTGAAATGTTCCAAGGTTCCATGAATAATTTAGGCTTGTTCCAAATAAAGCCTGGAGGTGAAATATCTTTAAGTTGCTGATCTTTTCACCATTATCATCAGTGGCTTCACATGCTTGTTAAGAATGAGCTTTCCTGATATTTTCCCATAGATCGAGAATCCTCCCTAGGTAACGTTTTACCTTTTGTTTCGCCAAAGTTAGAGAAATAAAAATTTTAAATTCAGTAGCATCCGCTTGTTACTGTGTGCTACTGAGTTGCGTCTGACTCCTAATGACCCTGTGACTGAGAACTGCCCTATGGAATTTCGTAGGCTGTCATCTTTATGGGAAGGAACTCAGATAATCTTAGCAGGTAAACATTTGACTGCTAATAACAAGGTTGGCTGTTCAAAACCACCAACAGCTCCTCAGAATAAAAGCGAGACTCTACTACCTTATATGAGAAGAATATCCTATATGGGGCCACTGCATTAGAATCAACTCAATGGTGGTGGGTGCTTGATTGAATCTCTAGAGGAGCAGGTTGGCAGGTCTTCTCTCCTGAGGAAGCCATTGGTGGGTTTGACACACTGACTTTTCAGTTAGCAGCTGAACGCTTAGTCCCCAGGCTCTAAAGACCTGGGAAATTGAGTTGTCTTTGCTTTTGGTTGTTGTCAGAATGCCTAAACTTTGGTTTGATAAATAGAAACCTTTGTTTGCTTCGGGTCAGATGCTATTGAGTTAGAGAACTTAAGAAATACTGTCATAAAGATAAAATAATACTTAAATGAGTATTACCTTTGAATGGCCTGTTATGTCTGCCTTGTGGTTGTTTAATAATTCAGAAATAAGTATGCTTTGCTGTGAACAAAGTGTACTTGTTCTTCAGGATGATAAAATCAAATAGAAAATAGATGAAAGGATAAGTAATTCATTTTATTAGCATGAGTCCCACATGCAAAGAAAGTAAATGGGGATGTAGCGTGTTTGAGGCATTGCATTGCTACATAAAGCCAAAGATATAAAGAACCCATCATTGCCACCACTTAGCATTGGTTCTAGAATAATGGCAGAGGTGCAATGAGAGCCATTGAGAAAAGAACGTGAAACTTTGAGGGAAGACGTTACTGCTGACTTGTTGACTATCCCAGTCTCTGGGTAGTGGCGCTAAGTCCCATAGGCTAACCCTTGTCCTATGGGCAGTCATCATGGAGTCCAGCCTCTGGAGTCAGGGGCCTGTTTTCATATTCTGCATATCAATTACCAACTCTGTGACAGTGGGCACGTTTCTTAGCCATGACAAGCTTTCATTTGTAATCTGTAAAATGGACCCAAAGTGTGCGTGAATTATCAGATTGCTATGAGATAAAATGTGAAGTAATTGTCACAGTGCCTGGCATATAGTAAGTGCTTAATAAATGGTCACCATTGTAAATAATAATAGTAAGCATTAGAGCTAGATTATATTTTACTTCGGTCTTTGCAACATTTTAATGTTTGGATATTTTATCTAATTTGCCTAGAAATAAGGAATAGATGATGGTTTTCAGGGGGAAGAATTTATCCAATGAGTTTAAATATTTCTCTTTGCCTTTTTGGGGGGTGGTGATGAGTGAGTGAGAGACCTGAAACAATGATTCTTTTATCCTTACATTGCTCCTTGACCTGCAGTGAATTTTACTGTTATATTTAGAATGTGATAATCATTGCATGATATTTTATTAAATAGTAATTAGATCCAATAATTATTTTTGGCCTTGATGTATTCCTGTTCTCTAGAAAATAACTCATTCCCTTGGTGCTACTTTCAAGATAATTAAGTTCCTCTGTTGCTTTCCATGTCTCATACAGGGGTGCAAGATAAGCTATTCAGGGCCAACTCTGCTTGAACCAGCTTATTAATTGTGATGTTTTGGAGAGACATTTGATAAATCTAAGCAATTTTACTAGTTGAGGGTGATTCTTCAGAGCTCGCTTCTGAATTATTTAATATTTCATTTATTCAAGAGGTTTAAGATAGTGGTATTCAGAATGCTGAAAATAGACATCATTAATTTGATACCTGCTTAGTGACTTATTGCTACATGTAAACCCTCCCACAAATATTTACATAGGTGATTGTGGTGGCGTTGTTATTTACATCCTAACCCTTTATGTATTTTAACTTCAAGTTATGAGTGGTCCAGTATAGATACATATTAGTCTTTGGTATGCAGAATCTAGCTGTCTGATGATCTCTCCTAGTGTATACTTCTGATCCAGACCCATCTCTGCTTACTATAATACCTTCCTTGGCACCCACTATCTGTCTTTCCCACTATTTGGTCCAGTTTCAGTAAATCTTACTAGTTTCAAACGCTCTTTTTAGGTAATAGATGTGATAGTCTTTATCTTTCTTCATCCTGTCTGATGAAATACTGAAGACCATTCAGTTTCTGTACATCAACCTCCGTCCCTTGAACTCGACCTTTATGCTCTGGAGGGTAAGATTAGAAAATTGAACCCAAAGTCTAGGGTGCCTGGATGAGTCTACCAAGCTGTAGTCTCTTCCCCACTTTTCTCCGTAGATTTCTCGTCTGCAGGGATGGGCTTATTCTCCATTTTCAGAAGCCTCCAGCCAAAATGAGGGCATCCTCACCAAACCCCAACTACCTTTGGTAGGGGTTCTGAACGCAGCCCACTTGCCTTGCCTCCCAACAAAATGTTTCCTGATTAGGTCCCTCAATGAATTGGTCTGGATACATGAGCTCTCATTCTTAAATTCTTAATAGACTCCTTTCCTGTGGACCATCAGATGACATTCTATCTTTATTTCTCATTGGCTTTTATTGTTCTATTGTATGTCAATGCTAGCCTGGAATGTACTTAATTAAGTGTACCATATTCTACATTTGGGGTCTAGAGCAGATCCCGACAAAACTAAAATTCTACCCCATTTATTTATTGAAATACAGAAAACACACATGAAAACCAAACTAGCAACCCATAACCATCAAGTTGATTTTGACTTGTAAGGACCCTATAGGACAAAGTGCAGCCCCTTTGGTTTCCCAGGTTGTAAATCAGTCTCCTGCAAAGTGATGGGTGGTTTCTAACTGTTGAAGCTGCAAGCAAGCATCCTGTTGTTTAACCTGCAACACCACGGGGACTTCTCAATTCATGTCTAATTGCAAGACAGTCACACCCAGCCATTTATTTATTGTGACTACAATACAACAGCAGAGTCGAACAATTGCAACCCAGATCATATGAACTAAAAAACCTTAAAATTTACTGTTTGCCCTTTTACAGAAAGTTTGCTGAGCCTTGTACCAAAGCCAAGGCATTTGCCTAGTTTTGACATGGATTATTCTCTAATAAGCCTCCTTCACATTTGGCCAACTCATGAAACCGAGAAGACCAGGACACTGTGACAGTGAAGAGGATTTGACCCCATCAAGTTACTTCCTTTTACCTGAATCCCCCAGCTTTCTCTTTGTTATCTTAATGGGATGTCTTTTGCCTTGTATCTTTTTTAGTGAAAGAGTTGCCATATCATATAGACTGTCAGAATTGTTTTTGATGCTTCTTACCATCATACCTATGTCCTAATATTATGAAAGTATTTCAACGTTACCAGTATTTTACACATGATTTTCAATGTCAATAGCGCAAGATTTTAACCCTTTCAAAACGGTCTCTGATACCTGGTTTTCCTAGCTCCAACTGTATCCAAACAATTTCTACCTATTATAACATCCATGCTCTCTAATATCTGGCTTGCGGCATCCACAATATTCATGCTATCTAATCTTTCCAAGACAGGGCACCTGAAGTCCAGTTTTCCAATATCCCCAAAGGTCAGTCTTCAAGGCTTTCTGAATCCAGAGTTCTAGCTTCAAAGTTTTCTATAGTCCTCATCTTCCAGAGTCTCATATTTGCAGGTCTTCTACCCAAATCCACTGCTATTGGGTTGATTCTGATTCGGCAAGTTTATCAAGGGTTTCTGATATTGGGAAACTTTTGGGGGAGCAGACAGTCTCATCTTTCTTCAGGGAACAACTGATGGATTTGTGCCACTGACCTCGAGACTTTCAGCCTAATACCTAACCTTCAGGGCCACCAGGGTTCCTTACAGGTCTTCCGCAGTCTATGTATGTCACAGTGTTCCAATCTACTGTTTCCAATATCTTCTATTACCTGCATCCTCTAGATCTCCAATCATTTAATTTGTCCCAAATTCTTGGTTTTATAATGTTTTGTGTGTGGTAGTTCCTCAAATGTCTGTGTCTTTAAGGATCTCTAAGATCAAGATCTTCCAACATATTCAGTTTCTGTCTTGAATAAGTAAGTCTCTTGATGCCTACATAAGTTCATTTTCAGGCCTGCCAACACACTAGACTTCCATTATCATGGCAATTTAATTCTTCTCAATTATGTCTTTTAATATGAACGTTTCATGGTTCATGGTTTCCAACATCTCTAATTACAGACTTTCTGATTTTAGGATTTCTATGGTCCAGGTCCTCCATTGTCCATATTTAAAGATATTTCGAGCATCCAAAGTACAAGACCTGCTATGTCTCTAATACTTTCAGGGTCTATGGTTTTAGTATTACAATGTCTCTGAGTCTTCACAGTAACCAAATGTCTCTCCAAACCAAGGTTTCTCTCCAACCTCCTATGCTTCCAATGTCTCCATTTTCCAGGTGTTCCAGTGGTGCCTGTGTGAAGGTCTTCCAACAATTCAAGGTCTTCCAGCAACACCAAGTCTTCCAGGAATCTAAGGTCTTCCAGTCAACCCTGGTCTTCCAGAAGATGCATGTCTTCCAGAAAATCCACATCTTCCAGACACTCCATGTCTTCCGGACCACCCATGTCTTCCAACAATCGCCATGTCTTCCAGAAAATCCAGGTCTTCCACAAAATCCAAATCTTCCAGGATAATCTACGTCTTCCAGAATAACTGTCTTCCAATAATTTCAAGGTCTTCCAGAAAAAAAAAACCTGTCTTCCAGAAATGCTAAGTCTTCCAACCATTTGATGTCTTCCACAAAAATCTAAATCTTCCAGTCAACCCATGTCTACCCAAACTCCAAGTCTTCCAGACAATCCACCTCTTCCAGGAAAATCCATGTCTTCCATCAAATCCAGATCTTCCAATAAAGCGACATCTTCCAGAAAATCAACATCTTCCAGAGAAGACATGTCTTCCAACAACTTCCAAGTCTTCCAGAAAATCCACATCTTCCAACAATCCTGGTCTTCTGGACAATTTGGGTCTTCCTGAAAATCCACGTTTTCCAGAAAATCCACGTCTTCCAGAAAAAAATCATGTCTTCCAGTGATTACCAGGTCTTCCAAACTGTCCACATCTTTTGGAATATCCAGGTCTTCCATCAAGTCCATGTCTTCCATCTTCTAGGAAATCCATGTCTTCCAGAAAATCCATGTCTTCCAGCAAAACTACGTCTTCCGGAATATCCACGTCTTCCAGAAAAGTCATGTCTTCCAACTACAAATGTCTTCCAACAAATCCTTATCTTCCTACATCTCCAGGGCTTCCAACATCTGCTCTTCCAGCATCTCTGCATTGTCCAGAATTTCCTGGTCTTCCAGAATCTTGGCATCTTCCAACAGCTGAAGGTCTTCCTACAACTACTCCGTCTTCCAACAGAGGGCTCAGTAGCAATGTCTTCCATCTTCTCAAGTGTATCGGCCTTCTAACAGTCAGGTCTTCCAGTGGCTGCAATATTCAGGTATTCTAACATATTCCTTAGCCCATTCCTTGCAACCTGTTCTTAGGTCCAGGCCTTTTCAAATTTAGTATTCCCTGCCTATGCCTTCTTATATTCAGGTCTTTTTACAACCAATTCTTTAAATTCTAATATTCCCTGTTTCTAGTAAATTAGCTTCAAAATAAATTTAAATGCCTTTTTTATTGACAAGATCTTGTGGCCTGACTATACTGTGGCATAGCTGTTTTTGTGTGTGTGTTTGCTATTAGGCAATGTGTATATATTTGCTATAACTTTTTAAGATGGTGACCGTAAAACAGCTTCTAAGGGAGAAGCACACAGATGTCGTTGCTGTGGTACATTTTATGCTTTGTTACTGCTGCCAATTTATATACAACCATTATATCTAAATGCAGGTAACATTTTAATGAGAAATATTCTTATTTTGGATCTGTGTGATCTTTTAGATAAAATTAAAATATAGCCTACTTAATATCCATTTTTATAATGTCAATTTTTATTAGTTTGGTCTTGACTAATTAATAATAGTAAATAACATCTTGCACAGTACTTACTATGTTCAGGCACTGTTCTAAAATGCATGAAATAATTTAAGCTTCACAGCAGCCCACTGACATAAATATATCATTACCCCTGTTGGACAGATGAGGAAACTGGAACAGCGTTGAAGTAATTTGTTCAAAAGACAAAACTAGTGAATGATTTGAATCCAGCTAGCTTGCTTCCAGAGTAAATGATCATAATCATTATGATATAATGTCTGCTACTGAAAACCAAGGTGAGACTCATGGGAGCCAAAGTTTGATTGCTACACATTTTATGTGTAGAATATTAGAATGCAAACTACTCTTGCTTTTTGAATACCATCAGAATCTATTTGCATCCATAGATTCCATTTCTCATCCAGTTCTTGTCATTCTCTTCCTAGTGTGTTTAGATCTAGGCACAAAAACCTCCTGAAAACATTTCTTTTAAGTTAAGCAGGAAGAATATAATGAACACTGAATATAAATGCCCTTTGTACTAGAGTCATATTCATAGTTCCATGCTATAAATATTGGTACTTAGAATTTACTAACACCTGGACTCTCATTGCACCCTACTATATAGATTTCTTACCAGTAGCTTGATTCTGTTCTCTAGAACACACCTGATTCTTCAAATGTCACTGGTCTGTCACAGATTTCTGACCACTGTCTTATGTCTAGCAGTAACTGTACTTTCTTAACTCGGCAGCGTGCTGACCTAGACAGCTACGATATTCTTCAAGTCTCAGCTTCTCCAGCAGTGTTGCTGCCACTCATGGATTGGCATGACAAGTATTAGAATCATATAATAAAATTATGGCTAGTCAAGGAGTCCCTAGATAGACTAATGTACATGGTAATACATCTCATAACAATAATGAATATAGTAATTCTTCCAGATGTCAAGTGATTTTCTGTTTACAAAATGTTGTCCCTTCATTCATTTAAACACTCAGTCATTCAGTAACTATTGAGAGCTCTTTGAGGTGTGCTTTAATGGAGCCTAAAATGATTGGAGGGCATGCATTTTATAATTATTTGTGAATTGAATTTGAGTGCTGTGAAGTAAATGAAAGCAGTGCTAAGGAAGTTCTACAAAAGGATTCATGAAGTTCATTGTTTTTCAATAACATTTTTTCATGAACTTTTGGAAGCCCTCTCATGTTTTATGATGACTATGCAACATTAATGTTTCATACCAATTTTACCTATGCAGGGCTTAGAGAGTACTAGAGATTATCATGGAACTCAGGTGTTCTTGACTTCTTTCTCCCTCTATGGTATAATAAGGAATCCTGGTAGTGTTGTATGGTAGGCATTGAGCTGCTAACTGCATGGTCAATAGTTCAAACTCTCCAGCTTCTCTATGGGAGAAAGATGAGGCTTTCTATTCCCATAAAGATTTTCACACTCACTCACTGCCATTCTGACTCAAAGCAGCCTTGCAAATCCAAAGGGGTGGTTCTCCTCTGTCCCACAGATTCACTGAGTCAATCAATTCTATGGCAGTGGTTGATTGATTATATTATACTATATGGAACCCCGGTGGCATTGTTGAGTAAGTATTTGACATCAAGTGTCACCTCCCCAGGAGAGAAATGAACAGGTGAAAATTAAGGAAACCCTATAAGGAGTCACAGTGTGTGTCGGAATCACCTGGATGGCAGTGGGTTATTCTACCCTATCCAACTCTACCCTTTATGCTGTGAAATAGACATTGGGCCATTAACTGTAGATGCTGACCACAGGTTGGCAGTTCAAACCCATCAGCAACTCCACAAGAGAAAGGTGAGTTTGCAATTCTAAAGACTCAGCATGGTCAATTCTATGGAGCAGTTCTGCTCTTCCTTATCGCGTCCTTATGAGTTGGAATGGACTCTATGGCACTGTTGAGTTTCTGATGCTTTAATGAGTCTCGTGGTGCTGTTATGGCAGCATTGAGCTGTTGATTAAAAGATCAGTGGTCCAAACCCCCCTGTACTGGGGGAGAAAGCTGAAGCTCTCTGCTTCCATAAAGATTTATAGACTTGGAGACTCAATATATGTTACTATGGGTTGAAATTGACTTGATGGCAGTAGGTTTTCAGTTTTGTTTAGTTCTGATGCCTTAAAATATAATGGTAAGAACAATAGCTTGGCAGTATGTACTAAGAGATGTAAAAATGTTTGTACTGTCAGTGTTTTTCTCTGCAAGTAGTCTGCCCAAAGGAAATTATCTAAAAGTGGATAATTTGTGCACAAATGTAGCCTTCACATAGCTATTTGGTAGAGCAAAAACCAGAAAGCTGAAGAGCTAGATTGAAGAAACGGTGCTATGTCCATGTGATAGAATATTTTCCATTAAAATATTGCTGGCATGTTCTTGCTATATAGTGTGAAGTGAAAAATTGTATACACAATTACATAAAGTATTAATTAGGGTTGTTTGAAATGGTATCAGCTCCTCATTTTTGTCCCCTCCACACCCCGGCTTCCTCATGAACCCTTGATAATTTATAAATTATTTTTATTTTGTTATGTCTTGCACTGTCCGACATCTCCCTTTACCCACTTTCCTGTTCTCGAAGAGGATTATTCTTTTTTTCCCCTCGGTATCATCAAATACTGCAGTACTGATTTAATCAGTATAAAATTGAAAGTTTTAGATCTGTAATAGAAATTCCAATTTGGGGAAGGGCAAACTTTAAAACAGCAGCCAGTCAAGGGGGAGGGAAAGGAGTGGCAAGGTAAACAAGCACATCGGAACTGTGGGGACTTATAATTGAACACTGTCAAACCAGTGTACGTTTCTTGGTTTCTCATGGAAAACATTTTATACACCTATTTTTTTCCTTCTGTATTCTGTAAGTCCATCGGCATCAAGAGGATTATTCTTAATCCAGTGATTTGTACCTGAGTCTTTTTAAAAAGTTTAATCATTTTGTATGGACCTGGGTCTTATTGTTTTTCTTAACTGTCTCTGATTAGTGGGAAAACAGGTGCTTTTTATTTTGTTTTGAGTCCTTATTTTCTAATAATTTCATTTGCATGTACTATTTTCAAAAGAAAAAGAGACTTTAAACTTCATGTTAATGTGTTCTTTATGACAAAGGAAAATACAGTGTGCTATTCACTGAAGAATAGGCCTCTGATTAGAGTAAAATTAAATGTGCACCAGAGGTTGAAACAAGTGTCAACAAGGTAATAGTAATTACATCTGTGTAATAAAATTTGAAATATTTTCTTGTTTCCTTACATAGATTTAAAATATTCAAGATTTATTATATTAATATTTGCTGTTCCCAAGTGTTTTTAAGGCAAAAATGCAGTCGTGTGTAAATGAAAGAGTGGACTGCAGCCCACTGGCGTGGCGGTTTAAATCCAGCAACAGCAAGGCTGGGTAGCTCCCACGACCACCAGAGGGCAGTGATGCCAAAAAAAAGTAAATGAAAGAGTGAAAAGTTGTCTGTTGCAGAGCTAGTGCTTTCCTTTTTCTTTCGGTAGCACTATGTTTTGAAATCTTAAAGGACTACTTCTCCTTCATTATTCTTTTTTAATAAGGAGTTCTTGTGACTGTTCCTACCCATTTTATTTTTCCAGCTGAATTTTAGAATTAACTCATTAAAAAAATTCTTTGGCCTTGACTCAGATCTTTTGAATGATGTGACAAATATTGACATCGTTATGATGACGAGGTTTGCATCTGGGAACATGGTGTAATTATTATAGTCCCCATTTATATATTAAACACTACTTAGGCTTATTCTTTGCTTATTAATTATCTTTATTGCTTTTAGCTATGATCCTACAGGTTAAAAGTTCATCATTGAAAGTGTGTGGAAACTATTGGTTTTCAATATTATTTTGTACCTGTTTTTAATTGTAATAGTGTGTTTCCATCTGGATTTGCAAATGTATTGACTAGAAGTTGTACGTAATGCTTTTTTTTCCTGATTGACATGTATTCTTATTATATTTTAAACTACATCCCCAAATCTTTAAGATGCTAAAGCACATTTTTAATATATTTCTATCCTTATGGATAACTTTGTCTGTTTACATTTTAAGTCCTTTGACTTAAGGCATTTATATTCAGTATTTCAGAGTTAATTTAACATTTTCTCATAAAGTTTTCTAATGTGTCTTAATTTGCACAAATGTGACACCTTCCTTTTAAGAAGTCTCTTCCTTCAAGGTTATTTTTTTTAATGAGGTTTTTTTTTTATCAATTTATGCTTTTTGGGGGGATGTTAATATCTTAATTACCTTGCTTGATTTTGATCTCTTTCTAGATTCTTAGATGAATGCTGTGTATTATTCAATCTTTCTAACTATTTAATGTATTTAAGCAATAAGTTTTCCTCTGAATACATCTTTAACTTTCCCCCATAGTCTTATATGCAGTGTTGTTATTGTTCTTTATTTATCAGCTCACTTTTGTTTTCCCTTTTAATTCGAGAGTCATATTTCAAAGAGGGTAAGTTTTAGTTGATGTTTTGTTTATTTATGACTTTTCCTCCTTATTTACTATTTTCCCTGTCTCATTGATGGAAAATATATCCGGTATAAGTCACACAGGATAGAAGATTTTCTTTTCTTCCTGCCTGTGATCTACTTTTATAAATATACCATAAGCAATTGAATCAAATTGATATTTTCTTTTTGTTGGGATAGTGTTATATTCTACTTTTAAATATCAAATTTGTTTATTATTCAAATTTTTTGTGGATACTTATTTATCTCAATGATTTTAACTGTCTGGTAACAGTATGTACAGTCTCACATCACTGTTACAGCCTAATATTTCTAACTTGTTTTAAGATGGAGTTTCATAATTGTATTGAATTACATTTGTTTATGAGAGAAAGATTCATATTTGTCAGATTGAATGCTTTTTGGCTTTGATTTTCTTTGCCACATCTACTTCATGTCTATTCGCATATCTTTATCCATTCTAATATTTTCATATTTTCTTATTGTGTTCAAAACAGCAAATTATCTGTTTAAACCCCTATCAGAAAATGTCTGCATGTGGTTTGACTTGCAAACTAACCTTTCATTCACCTTAGTTTTGAAATGCTTCTTTCCTTCTACCATTTTTGAAAACAGCTTCTCTTGCTAGAATTGTCAAAAGGTGTGGTGTGTGATCCTTTTTTCCTCAAGTGGTTTAGAAGTTTGAATATCACATCTGTTTGAACAATGACTACATACAGACATATATTAGTTTTAAAAATGTGCTTGACACATTGGAGGAATGTATGGATTGTGATAAGAGATGTATGAGCACCCAATAAAAGTATTTTAAAAAGCCTTTCTGTACATTTGCATTATTTAAACTTTTAGTATAAGCATGCCATATCTTTGTAATAAATGTTTTTTTTTTTTAATCTGCTTATAAAAGTTTCTAGTGGCTGAGCCCCGGTGGTGTAGTGGTTGAGTGCAGGACTGCGGCCCATTGACTTGGCGGTTCAAATTCTGTAGCAGCTCCCTGGGATCAAGGCTGCGTAGCTCCCACGACCACCAGAGGGCAGTGATGCCCCCCCCAAAAAATTTTCTAATATTTGTCCTTCCTCCCCAGTCTCACTCCTCTTGCTCGTGAACTCATAATCTGGGTTTTAGATTCTACTGCCCAGTGGCACCTTGGAAGAAAGGCATGATGGTCTACTTCTAAGAAATCACAGCCCCTGAAACGTCTCAGGAACCCCGTGCTACTCTGATAGGCATGGGGTCGCCAGGAGTCAGTCAACTCCAATGAAATGGCACGAGGACACGTCTGACTTCACAGAGTGAGGGAGTATCAGACTCCACATCTGCTCAAGGCTGACTCCTATGAGGCAGAGATCAGACAGCAGACAGACACACTTCTATCCTGTGAGCTCATTGGCCAATTCAGACAGCAGTTCCTATGTGTTAGACAGGGTTCTCTAGAGAAACAAAACCAGGACACTAATAATTCTTTTTATGTATTTATATAGACAGAAAGATATCTAACATAAGAAATAAACAGTTAACTAATCTATTAAGCAGTACAAATGGCTCGGTGCAACTCACTTTTGTGGCAGCCCTTTGAGTCTTGAGGGCCACTAGATAGTTCTCTGTAGAGCAATTCAGGCAATCCAGTCACAAGCAGCAAGCAGCAAAGCAGGTCAACAGTCAGCCAGATGACTGTGTCCAAGCTCTTGAGCCCCAGCTCAAGCAATGTATATTCCAGGAATGTGGTGGAGCAGGGTTTGAAAGATCCTCAACTCACAGCAACACAGTCCACGGATTAGGTGTCCCACTGGTAGTGTAGCTTGCAGATTGAGGAGCATGACAGCAAGGGCGGGACTCACTGAGCCATTTATATCTCTGCCCTTCAATTGATCTTACATGCTTCATTGACATGTTGTCACAACAAACCTACCTATTTTCTTTGATCTTGTGGGCACAGCAAGTCTACCCATCACATCCTTGCAAGGCATTCTACTTTGCAGCTGAGTTGGATAGTACACTCCAATGGCCATATACAGCTTATGATATAGTCACTATTGTAGGGCTTATTAGGGAAATGAAAATAGGTCATTAGGTCTAGGATTAAAAGTTTTCAGGATTATACAGCCCTTCCAGTTAGGAAAGCCTCTGAGTTGCTCCACAGGCAGGCCTCTCATTCGTCACCTCACATTTTTAAAAAATTCTATTTAATCGCCACTATGCAAATTCAAAATATTTATCACTGATATATTATCTAATTTGCCAAATACATTAAAATTTCACAAAATGTTCCAGAATTATTTTTCTTTCCTTTTTCTTAATAGTTGATCAAATTCACAATCATGTATTGCATTTTTTATATATTCCTTTAATCTCCAATATTCTCTCATGTTTTCTCTTTCTTGACCTTGCTAACTTTTAAAAAGTATAAGTAAACCACATTGTGGATCAGATCTTTTTTTGTGTGTGTGTATCAGATCTTAATATGGATCTGTCTGATGTTTTAGGTTATTCTTTGTAGAATTTTTAGGTTATCCATTCATTGTAGAAATACCAACATAATGTATTGTGTCATGTTCAAAAACACATGATGTGTGTTTCATACAGTATTGATATTAATTTAATCTAAGAGTACCTGTTTTCTTACACATTTTTTCAAGGAATTAGGCCTATATAATAAAATAAAGTATTCACAAAGAATAAACAAGCAAACAAGTTTACTCTGTGCAGTAGAATGTCAATTAGTAATTATGGAAGATATCAGTGTTAGAAAATCATCAGTGGATAATAAAATGAGAAGTGTTTGAAAGAATAAGATATCTACATAGGTTCAAAGTACACTCTCAAAATTTACATAATACTCTGTAACAAAAATCTTGTGTTTTGACCCTGGGCCCTGTCACAATTTTTTAACACTTTCACCCCCTTGGGCTAGGCCAGTGGTGAACAAACTGCCCCTTGTGAGCCATACGTGGCTCTTTCAATGTGAGCGTGTGGCTCTGAAGTAACATTGACAACATTTGAAGGTCCTTATTTCAGATCATGGTGATTTCCTTTGTTTGGAAAAACATATTTAAGGCTCTTGATAGATTTTAAAGTTGTTAGGAGGGACAGGATTGGTCTCAAGAGTTGGATAACCCGTGGCCTAAGCTTCAGATCACCCAGCCCTCTCTGTTCTTTAGTTCCCATGAACCATATTCATGGGTGTTAGTGACCACACTGAGCCTGATTTCTTTTTCTTTCTTTTTATTAAAAGACCATATTATTGGGGGCTCTTACAACAATCCATACCTCAATTATATCAAGCATTTTTGTATATATGTTGCCATCATTCTTTTCCAGATATTTACTTTCTATTGAGCCCTCTTTTGTCCCTTCCTCCTCTGCACACCCTTGTGACCCCTTGATAAACTATAAATTATTGTCATATCATATACCAACCACTGTTGCCTTCCCCCACAGCTTCTGTTGCTTGTCCCTCTGGAGGGTGAGGATGATGGTGGTGGTGGTGGTGGTGGTGATGGTGATGTGTTGATTATTATGATACATTATCCCTTCCTCCTCTCCTTTCCACACCTTCCCCATATCCTGTTCCTGGATTCCATGTGTCATGAGCTCTTCCCTCTTATCTGTACCTGTGCACATGCTCCAGTCTAGCCCACAGTGGAAGGCAAGACTGGGATCTTGTTAGCTGGGGTGGAGCACGTTTAAGGAATCAGAAGAATATTGTGTTTCATCATGAACCTGTTTTCTTATTGCTGCATTTCTTTTCACATTTCATGCAACAAGTGGAATTTTAGCAGCACTTCAGGCTGCTTCCAGTTTCCTTTGAGCATTCAGTCCTAGAGAGGCGAGTTCTTCTTGCCTTTACAAATTTTGTTTGGCTTTTAGGCTCAAACCACTAATTTAAAATTTAAAAAGTCACATGGGTTCATTTTTCTTTTGCCAACAGCAGTTTTTGCAAGTGTCTGCAAATGTCCAGAGCACTCAGAGCACTGGGTGAGGCTTACCTTTTCAGAGCCCTCTTTGTTGGGGTGTACTATACCCATTTCAAAGGTTTCAATTGATGTCTGAAAGCAAGTAGGCTTATAAACTTTTTCTTTACTTTTTAATTATTTTTATCAATTGTATTATTAATAACAACAATCAGAAAAAAATAGTATGAACCTAGTGAAGTCAGACCTTGAACTTAATTTTTAAACAGTCAATTTTAATTTTTATTTTATTTTCACCCTTACTTAAACACTCTTATTAACACAAAATATGGCATCAGGCCTTTGACTGCTTTAAGCCAGGGCAGGGCACTTAATCAGCCACCTTGACTTTCCTTCAGCCACGTTAGCCAACCACAGTTTCTGCCAGAGAGGTTGAAGGGGCCTTTTTGCCCTCTTAGCTTAGAATTTACATTTCTTACATTTATTTTGGCTATTTTGGACAAAATTGACCAAAGATAACTTTTAAGAATTAAAACTTTAACTCTTCCTGTTGTTTTCAGAAAACAAGTAAACAATTTGACCTTATCTGACCTCTGGCTGTGTAGCTACGGGCAATTTTCTAGAGTCCATTGTTCAGGGGAACAAAAGAAGAGGTTAGTCTTCCTTCCTGTTGTGTTATTAATTTTTTAGTGCTAGTCCAATAAGATTCTAGATTCAAATAGCATTGCTTACATAACTGCAAAGGGGTGCATTTATATGTAAGACAGAATTATTAACCATAAGTAAAACTCACAAAATTTATTATCTTTGCCAAGCTGAGCAAAATTCTTTTTGTATATAGCAAGTTACTCCTGTTAAGGAAGAAATCAATAATTAGTCTAATTAGCAGATAACCAAGGCATTAACACTTGCATTTTAGCTTTAAGACAACTTTTTGCAGGTTTCACACACAATGGATAAGGGTTATAACCCAAGTAAGGGTTATAAGGGTTCTAACACAAGCCACGTCCTTTCTTGTTGAGATAGCGACTTTTTCCCCCTGGCTTCCAATGGTCCTGGCATTCATTGAGTGTCATTGGTGGGAACCACAGCACCTGGTGAAGGTTCTTTAACAATTTGTATGAGTACTGTAAGCCCAATCAAAGTGATCTCTACTTACTTTAGATAACAAGTACTCAGCCTGGCCAGAAACAGGCTTTCAGGAGTCTTAGGAGACCTGTCCTTGTAACTACTTAAGGAAGACGAACCAACGAGAAATTGATACAATTTAAAAAATTATCTGTTGAAATGGAAACACTTTTTCCTGCTAGTAAGTACTATTGAAGGTGGGGAACCCATATAAACTGTTTGGGTCCCAATCTGGCCTATGAGTATTTTTTAAAATTTGTTTTTATGTTCCCTTCCCTGTTGAGGCCCAACACATCCTCTTGGGGACTCGTGGTGTCTACAGCCGTGCTCTTTTGACGTGAACAGCCCAATCCACATTTGTTGGCAGTCCTCCCAAGTGGGGCGATGCTTTAGGGAAAAAAAAAAGAGCAAGGCCAGAATCAGCCTTCTGCAGAGCAGCGCCACGTCTGCTGACGCTTCCCCCCCTTATCAGGTGAGAGCAGGCCCAGGCATCTGAGACCACTCTGTGCTTTCCACGGGAAGGGGAAGGGGAGGTGGGGCAGGCTGGGGTGCTGCTTGCCGGGGAAGCAGCGGCCGCAGCAGACAGACTTCAGCAAGGTAGGAGGAAACTTTGTCCAAGAAGCTGCAGTAAAGGGATGGGGCTTGGAGGCACCACAGAGGACGTTTTTGTTTTACAAAGAGATTCTGGAGTACAGGCAGACCCATAGGCTACCCCAACCCTCCAGGCAGTGGAGAGTTTTGGAAGCAGCAGGAAGTTCTTGTACAGAAAGTCCGAGGCACTGAGCAGCCAAAATGTATGATCCCAAAGATAACCCTGAGAATCAACCCAAGATGAATGAGACGGGAAGGCGGAGACGGACACTTTAAAGTAGGGGTCCGCAGCTTTTTTAAGCAGAGGGCCAGATCACTGCCCCTCAGACCGTTGGAAGGTCGGACTATAGGTAAAAAAAGAACCCAACTGTAAGCAAATTCACAGTGGGCCCCATGAGTCGGCTGCTAAACAGGACAGCAGCAGAGACAAAAACACCAGGTGGGCCAGATAAACGTCCTTGGCAGGCTGATTGTGGCCCGAGGGCCATAGTTTGAGGACCCCTGCAAAAGGATAGTTATTTGCGGCTGAGCGCCGGTGGCGTAGTGGTTGTGCGTGGGACTGCGACCCACTGGGATGGAGGTTCAATTCCCGCTCACAGGAGCAAAGGCTGGGCCTCCTACTCCCACCATCAGGGCAATGATGCCTTAAAAAAAAAAGGATAGTTATTTGAGCTGATTGTTTAACCCTCTCAGTATGGTGCAGACAAATAGAAGGGGAGTTCCACTTAAAGTAAGGTGACCAGACATCCAGCTTTTTAACAATTTAACAACATCCCGTGGCATTTTAAAATTAAAATAAATATATTGTAATACTATTTTTTCATTCTATGAAAATTTTTGTAGCTTCATATAGACCAAATTTTTAATCAAGACCAACCCCCACCCACCACCCCAGTCCATGATGTCCCGCTTAAAATCTTAATTTAAAACCACTCAGGTGCTCACCTGAGCCACAGATTAGAGCTTTACTTAGATGCCAATATTTTTTCTGATTTAAAACCATTAATTCCCATCTGGAGAAGAGAATGTATAAACAGTTAACAGGAAAAAAAGACACAAAAGTAAAGAAAACTCCTTTTACTTTACAAACGGTTTCTTGAAAGCAAAGATTAATTACCCATAAAAACACATTCTGGTTCCCAAACCCCAGGGTGAAACGACTCAAAGGCCTGCCACAAAGACACAGAGCTCGATGGGTCATCGGTTTGAAGCACTGCAAACAGAGACAACAGAAGGTTCAAGCCCTTGACCCTTTGCTACCCAGAAGCTTCCTTTAGCTTCTGGAAGCCTGAAACTCCAAGAGAGTCTTTGTCTAAGAAACCTATTGTTGCTTTTTTTAACAATGTCAAGAATTCACTGCTTAGCTACAACAGTCCCCGCCCCCTGAATAAAGACAAGGCCCATACCACACTTAATAGTGATACTTCTTTCTCCATCATTTCTTTTTGATTACTACTCCCACATGTCCTAGCAGAGTCTTGCTGCAAGCTGCATTGTCCTCATGAGGTGGGTGGTGGGGTCTACTAGTGGACAAATCTAGGTGTGCTCCCCTCACCCAATCATTGCCTATTTTCTGGATTTTAAAATATTCTTGTTTGACTATGTTATCTTCTATTTTAAGAATTTTCCTTGATGACTTAATTTCATAACCACATTACCAGTAATTATTAAGATAATCATACATTTTCCTGACTATTTTGCTAACCATCTTTTAAAAAAAAATAGAGCAAGTTTCTTTTTTTGTACACCATTTCCATTTTCACTGAATAAAATCCCATAAGGTCTGGTGGCACTGGACCGCCAGCCATAAGGTGAGCAGTTACAAGAAGTCTGCAGCCTTGCCGGGTAGAAAGACCAAGTTTCCTACTCCTGTCAGCACAGAAGATCTGGGAACGCCACAGGGGCAGCTCACCCCTGTCCGAGAGGGCCACTAGAGGCGGCATAGAGTTGAGGGCAGTGAGAGCAGGAAGAAAATCCTGGATTTGGTCCCCAAAGGATGACACACCTAAATTCACTTCGACATGACCACCTTTGGGATAGAAATATTATATCCTTATTCAGAAAGAATTTCCATAATATATGTGCCAATGTTTAAGGAACTATTTACAAATAGTAGATTTTTATGGGTTTCAAAGCAAGCACCCTCATCGGCAACCTGAAAAAGGGTCTCCCCTTGAAATATCTTTATTCAAGTTCTCAGTAGGCGAGAGGGGACTCAGATTCTGATTTCTCGCACAGAAGTGACGTGGGCCGTCTTGAGACTGAGTTTGTCTGAGGATTGCAGCTGCACATGCATTTCTTTCAGCCCAGCCCCTGACCCTTAGTGTCAGCATCTCATGACAATGATTATTTTAAATTTTTTGATTTATTAATTTAATTAATTAATGATGAATTAATTGTACGTATGTGTGCCTCAATCCAATAATAAGTACAGCTTGATCTTTACACACTTCAGGTCCCTTCCTCAGCATCATCCTTGACTTTTCCTCTTACAGGGTCCCCCTGGTTCCAGGTCAGTCTATGAACATCTTTGATGTCCCATTCGGTCCAGACCACATGGGTCCACTTACAGTTGGCTCATAAGGTACACCTTTTCGACATCTTTGAACGTCTTCTTGCTTTCTCTAAAGAAACAGATGTTCCAAGCATATTTTAAAGTTAGCTACTTTGTAAGGACCTCAACTTCGAAAAGACCACAGTCAGGCTATTAGGAGTGCAAATTGTTGCCCCTCAGTTCTTGGGGTTCAGGGGGGTACTGATTTCAAGCATCCCCTTTTGTCGTAGGTCAAAAGAGCTTGTTCAAAAGCGCACCACATGATCACATTGTTGCTTTTACACCATGGATTCTTTGTACATGACTGAAGATGAGAGCTTATTAATTCATTATTTCCTTCTGTGTGTGTGCTACCAGTCTTTCTCCTTTTTCTGTGGATGTTACTGCACCGTGCTATGTGCTGTGAGAGCAAATCATGTGTCCAAATTACAGTGTTTCTGAGTCAGCACTGACTCATAACGGCCCGCTGTGGGTTTCTGAGGCTAACTCTTCACAGGAGTAGATAGGCCAGTCTTTGTCCTGTGGAGCTGCTGGTTTCTAAGCACTACATCCCTGGGGCTCCTCCACCCCATTTAACAGCCTCCACTTTCCCCCTTTTAACTGAGATTCCTCAGAAAGGACAACCACGGTGTATAAGTACAGTCTCCATCACTGTCACTTGAATGCGATTTAGCTGAAAGGAAAAGTCCATGTCCCTCCAAGGAAATACAGACGTGGAGGGCATAAAGTAGCACAAATAGAGTATAATCCAGTTGGTCTAGCAGTGCAGTTGAGTGCTTCAATTAAAAGAACTTTTTGAGCTATAAATAACACACAGTACAATTCAAAAGTTCAATCATATTAAGGGTTGTGCAATCATCCCCGCAATCAACTCAGGAACATTTTCTTCTTACTTGTATCCACTGATGTTGACTTCTCATTCCCCCACCAACCCCTTCAGTGCATCAGGTAATTACTACTTTAGTTACTGTCTTCATAAATCCTGGCTTCCCTGTACCCCAAAAAACCGACCAAACCAAAATACAAAAACAGCGTATGAAACAAAGACAAATAAGAGGGGGGGAAATGGACCCAGCAACAATGATAATATAAAACAGTGAAAAAGTTTTGGAAAAAGCAAATGATATTAAAATTTTAGAGTACGTTGTAAGTGGATCCAAAGGGAGTTATAATGGCTAAGTATAAGATTCCAGTCTAGGCACCATTGCCAAGGACCCCTTTACAATGTGTTCTGTCTGATATTGGGGCTGTTCACATTCCTGTTCCGTGGGCGCCGGGGATCCACCATGGACTCAATCCAGGGACCTAGTAAATGGATTTTGGACTTTCATTATCATCCATAGTGTTCTGCCAACCAGGTGTTAAGAACAGTGTTTCATTTTTATTAGAACTGATGTGTTTGTTTACTTTTTAACTACAGGAAACCTTCGTCTTGAACTTCATTTGCTTAGAGACCTTTCAATTAATGCAGACACTTATTATCTCAGTACTATATTGGTCCATCCTTGCAAATGGTGATTCAGAATGTGAGCAAATGTAACCACAGCAATGTAAAAACAATCGTTAGATGTCCACATGTTTATCCAGAAAGTACAAATGAGATTATTTCTGCCAACTTGTAGAATTTGCAGAATTTTATTTACCAAAGCATCAACTACTAGAATTCCAGTACATTTCCTGCACGTTTCAATGTTCTGTTTAAGCCACATTGACTTCTTCCATTTCTCCCCATCCATCCACCTCTACCAATCCCAGTCGTGACAGACTTTTCCAGGGGTGCTCGACACGATCAAACTAACTCTTTTTTTTCCAAACTAACTTTTAAGTCTAACCCTAAATATAATTCTAAAATGAACCCTAAGTCTAACCCTAAGTCTAACACCAACCCTCACCCTCACCCTCACCCACCTATTTTTCCATCTATTTTTATGCCATGCAATCTACCCACACTAAATTTGTCATTGAGTAGTAGAACGTTAATGAGGTATTTATCACCGTTGCTTTACAAGCTTGCTTCTAAAAGCAATGGCACAGCAGCCTAGACAAGTCCAGTCCAAGGTTCAGTTCCTTTAAGATATTGTTGAGAGCTACCCCTGGTGTTGTTCAGTGCTGTTGAGGTCTTTCTGACTCATAGTGACCAATGTACAACAGAATCAAATATAATCCCAAAATCCATTTTGAATGTAGTGGTAATTTAATGCTCATCACTGGAAATAAATACAAGGAGGATTTTCAAAGGTCATGGGAAAATGAAAATTGAAAATGAAAACATGAGATAATGAAAAATTTTCATGAACCTTTTGAAGCCTCCTCATCCAAAGTCAATATCTTGCAGGTTATTTGGTGATTAGGGCCTGTATTATTTCCTATAAAGGTACTCAGTGAACCTTAATGCAAATTCAAATCCAGAGGTGTGGGTGTGGGTGGTGGTAGGGTGGGCTGTGGAAGGTCTATCTTGGAAACAGTGATTTCAGTTCTGTTGGTGGGTAAAGCAGGTGGGGCATCCTGCCATTGATGGGGAAAAACCCTTACAATTACTTGTCTAGAACCCCAATGATAGAAAACATCCAGCTTTATGCTCCAAATGAGGCACTTTTGACCTAATTTCTATCCAGCCTGCTCTAGACAACCAGGACTTTAAACTTTGTCCTTCTGAGGTGCACAGTATCTCTCATAGATGACACCAGAAAGTGTTGATTTGGGAACCCCACTAAATGAACAGGAATATATCTTAAATATGTCTGTAGCAGATTAAAGGAACTGAAATACTCCTTGGATTTAAGGCGGAGACACTCTCATCTGAGAAGTAGATGACTAGCATCCCAAGGTATGAATTTGGAAATCAGTGGACTTCGATTCAGATCTCTTGCTTTAAGGCAGCAGTTCTCAACCTGTGGGCCACAACCACTTTGGGGGGGTTAGATGACCCTTTCCCAGGGCTCACTCGACTCCTCACAGTTATGAAGTAGCAAAATAATTTTGTGGTTCGGGGTCACCATGGCGCGAGGGACTGTTAGAAAGGTTGAGAACCATTTCTTTGGTGGGAAAAACTGCAAAGTCAGTCACATTGTAAGAGGTGCTTGTTGTTCGGTGCCATCCAGTTAGTTCCGACCCATAGTGACCACATATCCCATTGAAGGAAATGCTGCCTGGTCTTGTATCATCGTCATAATTGTTCCTATTATTGAGCCAATTGTTGCAGTCATCTCATTGAGAGTCAATGGGTCTCATTGAGGGCCTTCCGCTCAATGAAGATTCTCCTGACAACAGATCCAAAGTATGAAGATGAAGTCTCACCATCCTTGCCTCTAAGAATCCAGCTGTACTTCTTCCAACACAGATTTGTTGGTCCTTTTAGAAGTCCATGACACTTTCAAAATTCTTCTCCAGCACTGCAATGCAAATGCAGTATATAAGAGGCATAGATATGGAAAATTCATTAATGGGACATCATGGATGTTATGTGTGTCTGTATACTCTGCCTCCATGGTTATCTTTATTCCTTCCACATAGAAAATACGTGCACTTCTCCCCCCAAATATCTCTTCACCACACATCCAACCTTTATGGGTGAGACAGGGAGAAATGCCTCACTGCTTGCATGTGGAGTTTCTCACTGGGCTCTCACTGCCTCAGGCTCTGGAGCATGTTATGCACCTTGAAGGTCCAGGATGAAGAGGTCTTATGTCACAGATGTAGCTGATGCAATGCCTCCTTTGATCTCTTGACTGCTGCTTCCATGGGTTCAAGCAAGACAGAATCCTTGGCAATATCAATATTTTCTCTGGACCTTGTGATGTTGATAGTTGGTCGACTTGTAAGGAGTTTTGCTTTCTGTACACTGAATTGCAATGCATACTGAAGGATGCAATTCTTGATGTTTATCAGTAAGTGCTTCAAGTCCTCCTCTCGAAGAGCAGGCAAGGTTGTGCCATCTGCATATCCAAGGTTTTAAATAGACCTTCCTCTAATCCTACCGCTGCATTCTTCTTTATATAACCCAGCTTCTCTAGAGATTTGCTCAACAGGCAGATTGAATAAGTATGGTGAGAGGATATCACCCTGACACAAAGCTTTCTTGACTATAAACCATGTAGTGTTCCCTTTTTTCTGTTCCCACAATGGTCTTGAGCCATGTACAGGGGGTTTATAAGCACAGTGAAGGAATTCCCATTCTTCTTAAGGGGACCCATAATTTGTTATGGTCTGCACAGTTGAATGTCTTTGTATACTTAATGATGTATTTCATTAATATCTTTCGAGTATTCCCTGCTTTTGGTCAAGATCTAGCTGACATTGACAAGGATATCCCTTTTTCCGTGTTCTCTTCTAAATCAGGCCTGAACCTCTGGTACTTCCATGTCAATGGACTGCTACAACCACTGTAGGATTATGTTCAGCAAAATTTTATTATAATATTAATAATATTATCTCTAATTTGAGTTTTGGGTCCCCTTTCTTTGGAATGAGTATAAATACAGATCTCTTCCAGTCAGTTGGCCAGGTCTTCCAAATTTCTTTGCATAGATGTGTGATTGTCCCCAGGGCTTTAACAACTTATTGAAACATTCCCATTGATACTCCATCAATTCCTGCAGCCTTGTTTCTGGCTAATGCTTTCAGTACTGCTTGAACTTCCATCAGTACCATCAGCTCTTGCTCCTATGCTACCCCCTGAGTTGGTTGGATAGCAACTAGTTCTTTGTGATACAGTGATTCTACTCTTTTCATCTTTTTTTAATATATAGATGCTATTCTGGTCTTATACACATCAGAATTATCCTAGGAGCATTTAAAGCCATAGATTTCAGTTTCAAATTTCCAATCTACACACACACACACACACACACACACACACACACTGGACCATGGATGAAACACTCACTTCAGTGTTTCAACCCAACAAGAAAGGGGCACAAAGTTCTTGTCTTGTGAATAAATTGCTTCCATGCAATAGAATATTTCCAACATCTCAAGAAGGAAGGCCTGCCTCCTTTTCACCTTAATACCTTCAGAATCATCCCTATAGGTAACTATAGATCACCCATCACCTTTTGAAAAAAATATTAAAATTGAATCCAATTTTCCGTTTAAAAAAGTTCAAAGAAATTCACCAGTTGTTTAGCGACGCCATGAAATTATGCATCAATCAGAGCACATAGGAGCAAATGAAAGGGGAGGAAGAAAGAGTGGAGCACATCCTGACCCACCAAGCTTTGAGGACAATATCCTTGCTCAGAGAAGTGTACACTGCAGCCGTGAACCCTTTGCACCAGGATCTGGCTGGTGCAAAGGGTTGATGACTGCAGTGTACACTTCTCTGAGATGCGAATTAGAATCAGCTGACAGTGGCAGTGTAGTGGGACTAGAGAGGCTTGGGGGCTAGTATTCTGGGACCCCCCCAAGTAAGGGAGAGAAGTGGCATGCAGCTGTAGGAGGTTCAGGTTCCCTTTGCCATTAGCCTTCTGTCGCTCCTCACAGTCGTCTTTGTACTTGATTGACATTGGTTCTTTCTCGCATTTCCATCATTCAGTATTTTGTCCATTGAATCTTTCAGTATTGGAGCTCGAAGTTTAATTTTTTCCTGGAATTCTTTCAGTTTAAGATATGCTGAATGCATGCTTCCTTTGCAGTGGTCTAATTCTAGATTTCTGCACATTTCATGGTAACATTTGGCTTTGCCTTCTCGAGCTGCCCTTGAAAATTTTCTTTGTAGCTCTTTTGATTTCATTGTTTCTTTCCATTGCTTTAAGTACTCTACAATTAGGAGCAAGCTTCAGTGTCTCTTCTGACACCATGTTGACCTTCTGTCTGCTTAACGACTTTTGACTTTGGTCTTTCTGTCCTCCCACAGCTCATCAGGTCTTCTGTCATTAGTGTTCAATGCATCAAATATGTTCTTGAGATGTTCTCAAAATTCAGATGGGTTAGACTCAAGGTCCTTTTTCGCCTCTGGTGACTCGTGTCAAGGTTCTTCCGCTTCCACCTGTGATTGCTTGTAAATAATTGAGGGTCTGTTCCAGCATGAGATCCGCTTGCTTTTAGCAGTTGTTATTGAGTTTCTCTATTGTCTCTTCCCACACATGTAGTCAATTTGATTTCTGTGGTTTCCATCTGTAGAAATTCACCACTGAAGTCATCATTTATGTTGTGAAAACAGGTCTTTGTGATGAAGAAGTTGTTGATCTTGCAAAATGCTGTCATGCAGTTTCAAACTTCATTTCTATCGCTAAGGCCATCATTTCCAAGGACTACTCCTTCATCCTTGTTTCCAACTTTTGCATTCCAATCACCAATAACTGTCAATGCACCTTGATAGCATATTTGATCAATTTTACACTGAAGACATTTGTAGACTTCTTTAGTCTGTACATCACTAGCCTTCACGGTTAGATCGTACATTTGAGGATTGGTTGTATGGCCTGGATTTCCTTGTCTGTGGGTAGATATTAGTTATTCTAATGTAGGGATGTTAAATCCTCTTACTTTAGGGACAAGGAATGATCCTTGATTACAATCAGATATTCTTCCTCTTCAGTGTCCACTGTTCTTGAGTAGCTCCCGAGGGGTTATCGCAAGGTACACCCTTTCAGCAACGTTCTCAGCCTGCTTGCTACCCGCTGATGGTTGGAGTCTCAGGGGTCTTTTCAATGTTAAGCTATTTCGCCCCCTAAGCCTAGATCAGCATCACTGTCTCTCAATGTAACATCTGTAGAATCTTTGTGGTTTTTCTATGAATCTGGGTTGACTCCATTAAACCAAAATCACATCCACAAACATTTTTGAGACAATTATTCTCTTTGGACTTTGGCTAGATCAGTTAGCTGTGGGTTAATACCCTTGAGATTCCTGAAAGCATTCATCTTGATGTTACTGAGAAATCAAAACCAAGCCAAACCAGCCAGCCATCATTGGCTTGATTCTGACTCACAGGGACCCCAACTGTGCACTCCAAGGTATTTTCAGAATCAAGTCATCAGACCTTTCCTGCCCCTCCCTTCCCCTCCGCCACCCCTGACTTTTCTTTTTTTTTGGGGGGGGGTCATCCCCTCCGCCACCCCTGACTTTTCTTTTGATGAGCCTCTGGATGAGTTCAAACTACCAACCTTTTTAGTCAAGCACCACCTAAGGACTATAGCGCCTAATAGGTAGCAGCTTAATTCTTTTAGAAGTCTTATTGAAGTGTCTTTTTGCTCACCAAAATACTGTGGGTTTTTTTTTTTTTGCAATACTCTAATTTGACTTTGCCATGTGTGCGTGTGAAAGAATATTTTATTTTCACCTCATGGTGAGTAATGGGGAGTCCTGGTGGCATCATGGCTACTGCAGGGGCTGCAGCTTGCAAGGTCAGCAGTTGCTAACCACCAGTCTCTCCTTGGGAGAATCACAGGGCTTTCTAATCCCATGAACACTTAGCATGGGAAACTCACCCAGGAGAGCTCGACCCTGTCCTCTAAGGGTGCTACGAGCCAGCATTGACTCAACACAGTGAGTGAGTTCATTAGGGATCTCCTACCTTCCCTCCAGATTCTCCTTAAAAACAGTCTCATTTCTTCTTTGTCCCTTCCCCCCCACCTGGATTTATTTTTTATTATTATTTTTATTTCTTTTATTGGGGGCTCGTACAACTCTTATCACACGCCACACATCCATCCATGTGTCAAGCACATTTGTATATTTGTTGTCGCCATCATTCCCCAAATATCTGCTTTCTAATTGAACCCTTGGTATTAGCTTTCCATTCCGTACCTCACCCAAACCCTTGGTAATTTATAAATTATTATTATTTTGTCATATCTTACACTGTCCAGTCTCCCCTTACCAACTTTTCTATTTTCTGTCCCTTAGGGAGGAGATTATATGTAGATCCCTGTAATCTGTTCCCCCTTTTTACGCTACCTTCTCTCCACCCTCCTGATATTGCCACTTTCTTTTTTATTTAATCCTTTTTATTGGGGGCTCATACAACTCTTATCACACTCTACACATAAGTCCACTCTGTGTCAAGCACATCTGTACTTTCACTGCCCTCATCATTTTCATAACATTTGCTTTCTAAGCCCTTAGCAAAGACTCCTCATTTTTCCCTCCCTCCCCCAAACACCCCCAATGAACCCTTGATAATTCATAAATTATCATTACTTTGTCATATCTTGCACTGTTTGATATCTCCTTTCACCCACTTCCCCGTTGATCTTACCTCAGGGAGGAGGTTATATGTAGATCTCTGTAATCTGTTCCCCCTTTTACCCAACCTTCCTTCCACCCTCCTGGTACTGCCACTCTCATCACTGGTCCTGGAGGGATCATCTGTCCTAGATTCCCTGTGTCTCCTATCTGTGTCAGTGTATAACCTCTGGTCCAGCCAAACTTGTAAGGTAGAGCTGGGATCATGACCGTGGGAAAAGGAAGCATTGAAGAACTAGAGAAAAGTTGCATGTATCAACATTTCTATACTACACCCTAACTAGTGTATCTCCTCCCTGCACTCCCACTCATTTACGCCAATAAAATTTTTAGTTCCTTGATGTGTGATACCTTGGACATCTGGTGGTCACACAGACTGGTGTACCTCTTCCCTGTGGGCTTTGTTTCCTCTTTGGCTCTTCTTGTTCTCACTGACCCTCATATCCATCTCAGAGTAACCAAATGACATTTTCCTTTTTTGCATGGGTATCCCCTTAGTCAACTGGAAAAGCCCATTAGGAACCTTTATCATCTATCATATTCAAAGTTGTTCTAGGCAGCAGGTCTTTCCAGTTGTCTCACTACTACATAACCTCTCGTGCTTTCAGTCTTTAATGACAATTGGGTCGTCATTTTTCAGTCTTTAGTTTACTGGCCATCTTCCTAGGTTCTGCCTGTCACTGAATAGTGCCTCTCGTAAGTTATGCATTTCTGTCTCAGTTGATTGGGTTTATCAAGTTGGTTCGGACTCAGCAACTTTATGTACAACAGAACCCAACACTGCCCAGGCTTGCACCAGTCTCACAATTGTCTTTCTCATTGAGTCCATTGTTGGAGCCCCTGTGTCAATTCCTCTCACTGAAGATTTTCCTTTTTGCCACTACCCTTCTAATTTATCAAACGTGAAATATTTCCCCCCAGATACTAGTTTCTCCTGACAACATGCCCCAAATTTTTCAAGCAAAATGTCTCCTTCATGGCTTCTAAGGATCATTCTGGCTATACTTCTGGTACTTGTTTGTTCATCTGGTAGTTCCCAGCCCTTTTAAGATTCTGCTGAGCTATGGATATTATAATAAATCAACTTCCCACTTGGTAGCATCAAACATAACCATTTATCCAAAGTTACAAAACCTCGTGAGGCTTCGAGCTAGAAATGGCATATTATTGCTTCTACCACATGCTATTGGCTAAAACAAAGCACAGGGTCAATTCAGATTCAGAGACTGGAAAAAACACAATCATTTCTTAATGGAAGGAGCAACAAAGTCATATTACTGGGAGTGTAGATGAATGAAAATTATTGGCATATCAACTTGCAGTATGACCCAATAAGATAATCAAGGTTTCCATATAGCTTTGCTAAAATCCCAAAAGGCGAACTTTGCCTTAGGTTTCTTGCTTGCATCTGGTCAGGAGCAGTGATTTGCTTTTAACTTCCCTTCGAGAATGATCCCTGTCCTGGATCATGTGGCTGGTTCTCTGGGGTACCCCCAGAGATTTTGGTCACATTTTTTGCCCGTTAGTTATTTCATCAATTCGTATCATAACTTTTGACCTAAGACATTATAACCATAATCAAATTAATGGACATATTCATCACTTAATATTTGTACTTTTTATTGTTAAAAGATCGTTTTACTGTGAGCTCTTATAGCTCTTTTTGGGGGGAGCATCACTGCCCTCTGGTGTGAGTAGGAGATCCAGCCTTGCTCCTGGAGAGCTGCTGCTGGATTTGAACCGCCTGACCAGTGGGTCAGCAGTCCTACACACAACCACTACGCCACTGGGGCTCAGGCTCTCTTATAGCTCTTTTTTTCTTTTTTTTTTTTTGCGGGGGGCATCACTGCTCACCGGTGGTGGGAGTAGGAGGCTCTTATAGCTTTTATAACAATTCATACATCAATTTTATCCAGCACATTTGTACATATGTAGCAAATTTTACTTTCTAAACATTTACTTTCTATTTGAGCCCTTGATATTGGCTTCTTTCCCCTCTTCCTCCCCCACTGTGTTAGTCTGGGTAGATGAGAGAAACAAACCCATAGACACTCATATGTGTATAGGGGGAGGTTTATATATGAGAGCAATTGAACATTGAGAGAAACATCCCAAAAAGGTCCAGTCCAAGATCATAAATCTGATATTAACCCATATGTCTGATTGAAAACTATAAAGTCCTCTTCAAACTCATGAAGCACATACAATGACACCAGAACGATCACAGACCCGTGGGTGCCGAGTCCTGTGTATCCAGTGGTGGTAGAAGCATCTCAGCACTGGCAGGAGTCTCTCTGTGGCTTCTCAAGCATCTACGTGGCTTTTCTGGCTTCAGAGGTCTAGTTCTACCAGGGTAGGCCCATATGGCTTTTCCTCCAGGATGTCTCACAGGGAATCAGCCTTGTGCCTTGTCATTAGAGCATCTCCAAGGGACTGAGCCAAGAGAGATAGTGTCTCTGCCTCCAAGAAGGAATTACCACATTTCCCAGAATTCTCAGAGGAGAAAACCATGCTCACACTGAGTTCTCATTGATTATCCTCAGGCTGGCAGGCTAGACTCCACCCCTACACTCTTAATCCTCAAATTGACACCAGATGAGGTGACTGCCACATCCACTCATGCCCCTTTGACAAGTTATAAATTATTATTATTTTCATATTTTACATTTACTGTTGTCTCCCTTTCTCTACAGTTTCTGTTGTTCATCTCCCTGGGCTATGGGGTTTGGTTATGTGTCGATAATTGCAATTGATTCCCCCTTCCTCCTCTCCTCTCCCTACTTTCCGACTCCCCTCCCAGTATTGCTCCTCCCATTCCTGTTCCTGAACTCCATGTGTTGTGAGCTCTTATCTATTATCTGTATCAGTGTACATGATCTGGTCTAGCCAGACTGAAAGGGCCATGATTTTGGGGGGCGTGGTGGTGAGGAAGCCTCCAGGAACCAGAGGAATACTGTGCCCTGGCTGATTCATCTCTTCCTTGTGACTCCTCTGTGAAGGGATGTCCCATTGTCTACTCTGACCCCCACCTCTCATTCTTAGCAGTTTATTTTTTGTTTATTTGTTTGGGGGGTCTTCTGATACCTGTTACCCAATCCCACAGACACCTCATGATCACACAGGCTGGTGTGCTTCTTCCCTGTGGATTTGTTGCTTCTCAGCTAGATGACAACTTGTTTATCTTCAAGCCTTTGAAACCCCAGACACTATATATTTTATAGCCTGATGCCATGAGCTTTCTTTACCACATTTGAGTATCACAGAATGCCAGTTTATTAGAGCAAAGAAGCAGGCCTTGAGCAGAGGACAAAGTCCATCCATTATTTCAGGGTATTGCCATAAAAATGTATGTACATAGGTCAATACCTCTATTTTTCTGAATTAATGTATTTACATATGCACACACCTGTTTATATCTCTATTCATAGCTTTGCTTCCTAGAACTTTCCTCTGTTTCCTTTTACCTTCCTACTGCCCCACCATCCCCCTCACCCTTCTTCTGTCTCTTCTGCCTCTTGATCAAATTTTGAGTCTGCTTTTGGGTAGGGTTTCATATGACCTTCCCTTTCTAGGGCTTGGCTTTCTGGCAAGTTTCTCATTGTAGTCTCTCATTTCTCACTCCACACTATTCTTCTCCTCACTTTACATCTAACATTCTACCTGAGAGGATCTTGGGATGTGTTTCACTTGCTATTATCTGACCTATTCTTCTGGCTCTGCCTTTTCCACAGTTGCCTTTGTGTTAATACTTTTTATGGATTTTTCTCCAGGCGTGAAAGCCATTTTACTTCTTACATTTAGATTTCCTATGTATAGGCACTGGGTTGCTAATCACAAGATCAGTGGTTAAAACTCACCAGCTACTCTATGGTAGAAAGAGAGATGATCTACTCCTGTAAAGGGTTACATACTCAAACACACTTCAAGCCTGAATGGACTTGATGGCGGTGGGTTGTGTGTGGTTAAGCACTCAGGTGTGAGCAGAAAGGTGGGTGGTTTGAATGGACCAGCTGCTCCCTTATGAAAAATATGGGCCGGTCTACTTCTCTAAAGGTCTCAACCTTAGAAATCCTCTGTGACAGCTTTGCTATGCCAACAAGGTCATGGTCAATTGGAATCAACAAGTTAGCAACAAGTTACACATTTTTATTGGAAGAAAGGCATGCTGTTTTCCACGTTACTTCAATTACCCACCCTTGTGCTTGCCTTGATAGCCACAGAAGCCAAGACTGAAAGTCAGCATTTGAGCATGACATAGAAGGTCTTTAGGCTTTAAAGCTTTTACACTATAAACTGTATTGCTTTCCTGTGAATTAAAGCATCTCTCAGTTCTACTGTGACCCTGTTCCTCTGCGCTAAACCTTTCATGTCTTTTCATACCTCATGGGTCCAGTGGATTCCAGTTTATGGAACAACTGATGAACTCTTCAATTCTGCACTCCTTGCCCAAACATTTACTGAAGTCTCGTGCTTTAAATTGCTAAGTTTCAAAACAGTTAACCTGAGTGCATCATCACCTCTTTCTGTTTGCCTACACCTCTTTCCAAATTGGATAGTGGTGGTGGCATGCCAGTCCTGCTTTTAACACCAACTACAGAGTTCCAAGTCACTCTGGATAGGTGGGGGAATGCACACACAGGAAGTATTTGCACCCCCCCCCCCCATAGGCACACATAGATCTGGTAAGATTAGCAATACTCCTGGTTTATTTATGCAGAGATACAGGCCTTTATTGGAAGGCAGGTGGACACCAACACAAGGAGCCTACGTTTCAGTAACAGCCCACTTTCCTTGGGCTCCTACAGTCCCTTGTGGGGCCATTGTGGTACTTACATTTTATATCAACTTGAATTTGTATAAGAGTGTATGCAAAGAAGTCTAACTTGTCAGTCAGATGCTACCTCCAAGGAGGTGTGGTCTTTTTAAGGAGACATATTGGGGAGCCCTCCCCTCTTGCTCTGCCCTGCTCATTGGGACTCTGTGCCCCACACGGGCCAGCTGACTCTGACCTTGGATCCACAACACTGCGCTCACCAGCTCCTCCATGGGAAATAAATGATGCTTTCTGCTCTTGTAAAGGGGTAGTCTCAGAAATCCGCTGGCCTGTGGGGTCACTGAAAGTTGGAATAGATTTAATGGTAGTGACTTAAATTTTTACTATTCTATATCAGTTCCAAATCTACTCCGTAAAGTTGGTGAAAATTGACTCAGCAATTTTCTTGACACACTGACATGTGTTGATAGAAATATTCAGCACAGCATTGTTTATAATGATTGAACATGTTTCAGAATATGATACAGCACATGTTCTAAAAACACACATGTATTTACTTGGGGAAGATGCACCATTATAGTGTTTAAATTTTCTAAGCATGAGCATGGGTACTATTTTGTTGTGGTGGGTGTTTTGTATGTCATTTGGTGTTAACTGGTAGTGGAGAGATGGATAATATTAAAAGCACATTTTTTGGCATCATTGCCCTCTGCTGGTCATGGGAGCTACCCAGCGCTGCTCCTGAGAACCGCTGCTGGATTTGAACCGCCATGCCTGCGGGCTACAGTCCCACACTCAACCACTTACGCCATCGGGGCTCAGCCAAAGCGCATTATTTTTATAGCACTTTTAGGGCTGCAAAAAGTACAAAGTTCCTGAGAACTTTCCTATTCCCTGCCCACCATTCCTAATTAACATCTTAAATACCTGTGATATATTTGTTACAGTTGATGAATTATTATTAATTAAAGTTCACAGCTTACATTAGGTGTTCACAGTTTGTGTTGTACAGTTCTTTGGGTTTTCACAGATATATAATGTCATGTATACACGAATGTCCTGGGCTCCACCTGCTCCTTCTTCTCTATTGTAGTAGTTATATAATCTGTTGACAATTTGAGACTTAAGAGAGAAGGGGTTCAGTTTATCCTGTCAATTAGGTTTCAGCTTGATGACCCCATTTGGAGGTGCTAAGAAAATAAATAGCTTGTTGGAGGTGGGACACACGCTCATTCCCTGTAAGACATTCCTGTTGAGAAGACACTAGTAGCTACACCGATGGAGCCAGAGTCCTGGAACTGAAGGAGCCATGTGGAGACCCCTGCCAGCACTAAGATACTTCCACCACCACTGGATCCACAAGACTTTCCACCCACTGGCCTGTGATCTTCCTGTATTTGGCACCATTGCATGTGTTTTGTTAGTCTGCATGCATTTTGTGAGTCTGAAGAGGAATTTATAGATTGTTTTTGAACATATGAGCTAATATCAGACTTATGGACTTGATCTGGACTGTGCTGGAATATTTTCTCAATGTTAATTGCTCTTGTATATAAAGCTCTTTCTTATACACATATGAATGATTGCCCCCCAGTTTTTGCATTACCATTTTGCCTTTTTCAAATTTCATAGAGTTGGAGCCTCACAGGATGTAACGTTTTCAGACTAGCTTGGGTTCCTCTCTGTGTTTTCATCTGTGATTAATACTCCATTGTATGCTTTTATCTCAGTGTTCTTATCCAATCACCTATTGAAGGACTTCTTGATTGCTAATAATCTTGGGGTTTATGAATAATGGTACTATAAAAATTCCTGTGCAGTTTTTTGTTCAGATCAGGGGTGAGGAACGTTTTATCTGCCAATGACCATTTGTCTATTTATAACATATTTGGGCCATATTAATCAAACATTTAAGTAACTCAACCTTGATGTGATGGTTGTAATGACTTCTATTTGTTGAGCTGTGTGATGTTAGCTAGTGTTGATGCTTTCTTGGGCCTTATTTAGCCTGTGGGCTGGATATTCTCCACGTCTGGTGTGGATATACATTTTCAATTCCTTTGGGTACATATGTAGAAGCACGAGATTGGATCACACTGTAGTCTTATGTTTAGTTTTTGGGGGGGCATCACTGCCCTCTGGTGGTCATGGGAGCTACCCAGCCTTGCTCCTGGAAAGCCACTGCTGGATTTGAACTGCCAAGCCTGTGGGCCGCAGTCCCGCACTCAATCACTATGTCACCGGAGCTCAGCCCCCTTATGTTTAGTTTTGTAAGAAACTGCCACAGTCTCTTTCTTTTTAAACTTTTATTTTAAATTTCTGTTTTTTAAATTTATTTTTCATTTTTTTCACATTCTCTTTCAAAGCAGAGGGACCAGTTTGCCTTCCCACCAGCAGTCCAGTACCAGCAGCAGTTTCTGTTGCTCCACGCCCTCCCCAACATTTGGTGATGTCAGTGTTTTTTTTTTATTTTGGCCATTCTAATAAGTGTGTTATGGGATCTCGTTGCTTTATTTTCCATTTTCCTAGTAACATATAATGTTGCACATCTTTCCCTGTGATTATATGTTATCTGCATATCTCTTTTGTTAAACGATCTCTTCAGTTATTTTGTCTGTTTTTAAATGGTGGTGTGTGTTCTTATGGATGAATGTTAAGCCTTCTTTGGGCAGCCTGGGTATAAGTTCTTTATCACAGAGGGACCTTTGCATACTCAAATTTTCTGTCAAGTGGTGGAATTTCTGTTTCCTTTTCACTTCATATTGCAATTTTGGCAAAAGCTTACCGAGCAGCTTACTTTTCAATTCCACAGTTCACATACATTTTGATTTGGGATTCTGATCAGAATTCCCACAATGGAAGAGCATTCTGCCCTGGTTCCCCATGTTTACTGTTCTCAATTGTCCTGTCCTATCCACTCCTACCTTCGGAGCTCTCTGCTCCCCATCAGATCTCACATGGATGAGTGATCTAAGAAGGATGGACCTCCCTGGTGGTACTATTCACCTTTTGCTTGCACCTGAGATGGCCACTCACTGGCTGCTAAGACCCGCCCCTCCCTCCGGGCTCATGTGGCTCATCTTTTCAGTCTCTTACTGTTTTTTGCAGAGCAGATGTTTTCTATTCGAATGAAACTCAACTTTATCATGTTTCTCTTTTTATTAGGGTGTGTTATTCTGGTTAGACTAGAGAAACAAATTCATAAACACACATATGTATATGAGGGAGAGATTTATATGGAAGAAGAATGGGACATTGAGAAATCATCCCATCCCAGTCCAGTCCAAGGTCATAAATCTAATATCAGCCCATATGTCTGATACCAGTCTATAAGTACTGTTCAGACTTACAAAACTCGTGCAATGACACCGAATACAAGATGATCACAAGCCAGCTGAGTAGAATGCCTTTGGATTCATTGGCGTTGTAAATATCTCAGTGATGGCAGGGGTCTCTGTGTGGTTTTTCTGGCTTCAATGGCTTGGTCCCATCGGGGTAAGCCCATGTAGCTTCTCCTCCAGGATGTCTCACAGAGAGTCCACCTTGTGTCTTGTCAGTAGAGCACCAACAAGGGACTGGGTAGTGTGTCTCTCACTTCCAAGGGGGGAATGCAGCTGGCTTTCCCAGAATTCTCAGGAGAAAGCCAGGCCCACACAGAGGTCTCATTGGCTATCTCCAGATTGACAGGCTAGATTTCACTCCTATACTCTTAATGCTCAAATTGACACCAGATTAGGTGACTGCCACATATGGATTGCGTGGACCTTTGGGACTGTACCTGTAAACTCGGTGCTACCACTAAGGTCCCTTAGAATTTCTCCCCTGTTATGTACCAGATAGTGTATGCTTTTGTACTCAGCGGGTAGATCTCACCCTTTTACTGTCACAGATATTTAGATGATAAGTACAACAAGAGACTGGAAGGCACAGAAGCTCCGCTTAAGGTTGCATCACTCCTGAAGGGGAGGATTGGAATTTGAACACCGGATATCGGACTCCAGAGTCTGGGAGCGTTATTACTACACTTTAAATCACATGGGGTGACACTTTCAGAATAATGGGTCCTCACATATTCAGACGAATGTATCTCTTGCATCAACTGCAAAAAGCGAGATCAACAGAGAGCAGCTGCAGCTCCAATGTCTCTTATCCCAGAAGAGGACGCTATACCCCAAAGGATCCGAGCAGGGGCGAAGACTTCCACTGGAGTGACTTCCTGGCCGAGGAGTCAGTTTCACACTCTAGCTTAACTCAACTTGAAGAGGCTGGGCCTGGAGTAGTCCTCTACACTCTCCTCTCTCCCCCAAATGTGAGGAGTGGGTGGCTGAGCCAGCTCAGGTGAGCAAGGGGAGAGGTAAGACTAAAACAACAAGAAGAGCAATGAATTACAGATCTCATTGAAAAGACGCTGAGGCAAATGGTTTAAAGAGGTGGTTGTGAAACTTGGTCTTGACTTACTGAGCATTGTAAAAAATTCAAGGGACGGTTATGGAAGGCTGAAGTAGCCTGCTAAGGAAATCTTACTTTTGAATATCTCAAATCAGAGAAACCATGTAAATGACTGTGAGTCTTCTATCATATGACCCGCCTCTGCATGTTTCAGAAGAGATGTCATGGCAATGAATGACCTTCTGTGAACTCATGGAAGGGACCCCTGCCTTTTCCATTGCTTTGTACTTAGATGTTCACAGTGCTATTGGTTAAACTAGAAGTGAGTGGGTACAATGGCCTTTAGAAGGCCTAAGGAATAATTGCATCGTGAATGATGTACACTGTGTTGCATTCTAAAAGAAATGGAAGAAGCAACATGTGAAAAATCGTGCCTATAATTCATAGGAAATGGCTGTAACATGGAAGTGCCCCCAGGCCCTATGACAGCATAGCAAATGCAACAACATCCAGAAGTATCCATAAGCAGGAGATTGTTTGTAGTGACACCAGTCAAACTTTGAATTTCACCAATGTGCAGTGCAGCCCAAACAAGGAAGATTATTTTTTGAGGTGTGCACCTACCCATAGCAAAGGAATGGCAACTTGAAGGGGTGCTGGACAGGAAAACAGAGACTCCTGGCTCCAAGAGTAACCGAACCACTGACCCAGATCACCATGCCCTTGCCTCTGCACCCTAGGAGTGGGACAGTGCAGTCTGAGGGATCACTCAGTCCTGATATCCTGACTCTAGTTGCTATGTATCGTGGCTCATTAACCTATTTTAAAAATGTTTCTAGTAATTATTCAACATCATTCTTTATTACATAATGTCCTTGTTTCTCCCACAAATAAAGGTCAAAGGCCAAGGCTAACTATAGCCAAACTAGAAAATGTCTGATGATGTACCATTCACAAGCTTGAATAAATCTCAATCACCCATTGTATCCTGAGAGGCAATCATGGCGATGAGAAATGATTGGGACTTTAGTACAACCATAATGACGGCTCATAATGAAATTCTAAAAAGACTTCCAGTGGGTTGTTGCATGTTGACAAATGCTCAGTGGCCCATTCTCCACGCCAAATGTAATCATTCAGTGTACATTTTCATGTGTGGGCGGTATCTCCACATTTCGGCTTCTCTGGTCTGTATATGCTCTTTCAAGGGTAGTCTGCCTAGCAGGGATGCAGGCCATGGATTCACGGCCCTGACTTGTCAGAAATACCTTTCACAAAGCCAGTAAGTCCCAGCTCAATACTTCTTTTTCTTTTTTCTTTCATTGGTGAAGATATTAAGAAGCACTTCTAGTTTTATACTCCACTACTTCTGAGCTGGCTTTCCTGTTTAATTCTTGGGCTGTGGGCATTCTTAATCATTTAAGATCGGAGGTATAATACTGCTAAAAAGATGCATATATCCTGAAATGGGAAACCAAAATTGCAATGAGAGTATTGTCTGATTCATTCATTGAGTAGAGATCTTTTCAAGTGTTAGTATAAGTATAAGGGGGTTTCGTTTGTTTGTTTTGTTTTGTTGTTGGAATTCTCTTCCCAATAGATTCAGTCACTATGATTAGCATTGTTTTTGAGTATCCCAGAAGAAACAATATTAATCTTGTGCTTACTGTAGGAGTGAGAGCGAACTGTGTTGATGAACGGTTAGAGAAATAAACAACACAGGTGACACTGGTATCTAGTCTCAGACCGAGCAGGTAATCCTGAGGTGCTAAGCATGTGGGACTCTGAGTGCAAGGCCATCCTGACAAAGGAATTTCTTCCTAAGGCCATTGATAGGAAGTTTCTCATCAAATATATATATGAAACTGATCCTCAGGAAAGCGGTGATTTGACTTCTATTTTTGATATTGTTATCAGTTAGCCAATGTCTCCTTGGGTCAGTTCCTTCTCTAGGTGGGTCTGGGTTTCTTCACTTGTAATATGAGGAGGTTACCTTTCATGGATTTCAAAAGCATGGGCCCATTCTTAGGCGTTAAGTAGACACCACCTGGGTTAAGATTATAATGAATCTTAAAGTGTGAGTCCTCAGGAGGCCTGGTAGCGGAGTGGAGAAGGCATTGAACTACCAGCCGCAGGTTCATCTTTGGAACCCACCAGCCCCTTCCTGGGGAAAAAAGGAGGCAGTCTGCCCCCTTAGAGATTTAACACATCAGGGCCCCTCAGAGACCATTCCATGCTGTCCGGTAGGCTCACTATGAATTGCAATCAACCAGATGGCAATGAGTTGAGTTCATAGAAGAATCTTTTTTGTTAAAAACAACAACATTCAAATGTATGACACTATCCTAAGCCAACAGTTCTCAACTTGTGAGTCACAACCCCTTTGGGGGTCAAACAATTTGTTCACTGGGGTCACCCAATCCATAACAGTAGATAAATTAGAGTGATGACGTAGCAATGAAAAGAACTTTCTGGTTGGGTGAGTCACCACTTCCTGAGGGACTGTATGAAAGGGTTGTGGCATTAGGAAGGTTGAGAACCACTGCCCTAAGTAACATTAAATACTGGTTTAATTTATTTGGGCATCGCAGCTCCCTATAGGTAGAATATACTTTGATTGTCCCCAGTTCCTCGATAGAAGTCTGCGGTACTGGCTGAGTAACTTGTGCAAGGACATCCAGTGAGCAAGTGGTGGGGTGAGGGTCCAAATGTCAGCAATCTAATCCCAGCGTTCACGCTCTTAAGCCTTATGTTATCCTGTTAACTTACTAAGTGTGCAACGAAAGTTTCAAGGCTGGCCATTCATAAGCTACAGTGAGTCCCTTGCATAGGTTTCCAGAAGACTTGACCTGTAAGACTGAGTGTAAGCTCCTGGAAGCCAATGTCCATGCAGAGCTGCCCACTGGATTGCCCATGGTTTGCAGAAGGATAGTTCCACGTCGATCCATATGTAGAGTTTTCCAGAGCAGGGCGCAGCTTGCCCTGGCTATTTTCTTTTATCCCCATTTTAAATGGCTCTTGGTGCATTTTGATGACTGTCTTTATCTCCCAAGGTTACTTGGTCTCCCTCCTTCTCTGCTGCCCTATCATTCCCCTTTAGAGTGACCAACAGTAGGAAGGAGGCTCTTTGCTGAGTCATGTGGGTCTTTATGACCTTGCTTCCAACTATCAAAAACTTGAGAGGCCTTGTCTCTTACATGGACTCACTTTGGGATTCTCATCCCCCCTTCCTATACTGGCAGGAAGGGGTGTAGGGGGTGTATGTTTCTTCGTCCTTCTTTCAGTTACTCATTGGCATGAATTAAGATCGATCATTCAGGACAGTGGAAGGTGTTAAACAGTGCTCTCCTTTTACTTCTCAAAGCAGCATGGCTTATTTGAAAACTGAGGGTCTACTGTTAATAATAGATAAAGAAATGCATTTCCAGCTATACTTCTTTCCTTTTAATCATCACAAAGGTGTAGACTAAATCTTACAGCAAAATTAGGTACTCCCTGTGAAGTCTTAGATTTAGGGCAATGTGGCAGTTCAAAAATAAACGTTTGGTATATCTAGAAAGTCTCAAATTAGAAGCATTTCCATGACAACTTATTCAGTCTTCTTTCAAGAAAACATTTTACACCATCATAAACATATCTACCATCCTGTTGTTTGGCTTCAAGTCTATCAGCTTTTGTATGAGATGTCATGTGTTTCGATGTTGGTATCACATGCAGTTTATTTTCATACATTGCAAAAATAATGCTATTAGTTGGCTATAAAATGGCTCAAGAGAAATTAGGTCACTACTCTTATCATGAATAAATAATATATCCTTGGAATAATTTGATAATTGCATGTTAACTGATAGCATTACCCATGTCAACAAATATTAAGCATTTGCCTGGTGGTACAAACAATTACCATGCTTGGCTGCTAAGCCAAACATTGGTAATCTGAGTCCACACCATGGGGTCTCAGAAGAACACTTCTGATAGATCAGCCATTGGCAACTCTACTCAGATTCCCATGGAATCACCAGGAAGTGATAGCAACTGGTTTGAAACTTTAGGAAACTTTCGGCCCCAACAATAGAAGTTCTGAATAAAAATGGCTTAACCCATAAGGAGATTCATTATATTACATGAGATCCAAGAGCCATGTGATTGCAGAGTGGATTAGGCTAGTGTCAGTCACAGGCCCAGGTTCTTCCCACAAGCCACTCAACCGTGTTAAGCCTCCGACTTTCCTATTCATGGTTCGAAGGAGACTGATCCAGGAGCCACGGCTGCCTTTAGAAGCTCCCAAAAGCCTGAGGAGGGAATGAGCACTCCTAAGTATCTTTTCACCATTGAGCGGGAGAGGGATTTTCTCAGAAGCCAGCCAGTGCCCTTCCCCTCAAATATCTTTAGCTAACACCTTCGTTGACTTACTGCGCTAGATATGTACAACACTGAAGACAAGCAAATTGCTTGGCCTTGCGTAGTGCTGGGTTTATTGAGATCACACACACATATACACACACACACGGTGGAAACGAGTTGTGTTAATGGCATGTGGAGTCAAGCGATCATCTTCATTGCTTTCCGAGTCTGTCCTGGAAGCTGCGACTTTAGATCTGTTAGCTGACTGGGCTTGCTCAGACTGAGCTCAACAAATACACAGGTTTACCTACCTAATCACAGTAGTATGAGGGCAGGAGACCCAGTACTCTAAAGGGGCAGAGGTCCTGGAGGAACAGAGGACAGCTAACAACAAGAAGGAGATGGAAGTCAGAGCTGAGCTTCACCCGCCTAAAAGTACTAATCAAATGAGTGACTTCATTACCCTCAGGCTCAACTGAGGAAAGGGAGAGACCAGAATTGTTCCTCATGAAACTCTCTCCAAACGGAAATCAGAAATGAGCAGATTCTATTTCTCTTAACTACCATGGAGCTTTCTTCCACTGGGCAGTAAGAATTCATGAGGTCAGTAGGTCACAGTGTCTTTTGTTCAGCCTAATTAACTGGTCATGTCATGGTTACGCTAACTGCAAAGTCAGAAGTTTGAAACCACCAGTTACCTCTCTGAAGGAAAATGGGTTTTCTCCTCCCTTAAAGAGGTACTGTCTATAGGGTTATTACAAGCTGCCATTGGCTCGATGGCAGGGAGGATGGCCTTTTTAAGTTATGCTTCAGCAAGAACTTTTAGAATTTCTTTATAGAAAAATGTATTTGTTATAGAAAGTCATTTATATCATTTTATTGGGGGCTCATACATTGCTTGTCACAATACGCACATACATATACTGTGCCAAGCAGCATCATATGCCTGCTGCCATCATCATTCTCCAACTAGCTGCTTTTCCACTTCAGCTCTTGATGTCAGCTTTTCATTCTTCCCCCTCCTTCCCTGCTCCCCCTCCCCTACCAACTCTCAATACTTTATACATCATTATTATTTTGTCCTATCTTACACTGCCCGACTTCTTCCCTCGCCCACTCCTCCACTGTTCGTCCTCCAGATAGGTTATGTGAAGATCCTTTGAATTGGATCCTCCTTTCTACCCCACCTTCCCTCCACCCATCCGGTAACTCCACTCTCACCAATGGCCCCAGGGGTTCATCTGTCCTGGATTCCCCATATTTCCAGTTCCCATCTCTACCAAGGTACCTCTTCCAGTCCAGCTGGATTTGTAAGGTAGAGTTGGGACCATGATAGTTGGGGGGAGGAGACCTTAAGGAACTAGAGGAAAGTTGTTGTATGCTTCATCCCTACTTCACCGCACCCTGACTGGCCTGTCGCTCCCCATGGCTTTTCTGTAGGGGGGTGTCCTGTTGCCCACAAATGGACCTTGGATCCTCACCCTGCTCTCCCCCTCATTTGTAGTGATGCTATTCTTATTTCTTTGACGCTTGATACCTGCTCCCCTCGATCCCTCGTGATCATACAGGCTGCTGTGCTTCTTCCATGTGGACTTTGCTGTCTCTGCGCTAGATGGCCGCTTGTTTACCTTCAGGCCTTTAAGACTGCAGACGCTTTATCATTTGGTACCTTGGCTCCATCAGCTTCCTCCACTCTGTTTACTTCTGCACCCATTTGTCCTCAGCCATCATACTGGGAGGGTGGGCACATAATGATATGATTTTTGTCCTTTGATGCCTGATACCTGATTCTTTCCACACTTCATGGTTGCAAAAACGGGTGTGCTTCTTCTATGGTGGGTTTTATTGCTCCTGAGCTATGTGCCCACTTGTTTACGCTCAAGCTTTTAGACCCCAGACACTATATCCTTCGATAAGTGGGCACCATAAGCTTTCTTCACCACTCTTGCTCATGCCCCCACATGTCCTCAGTGGTGAAGTAAGCACACAGTGATATGGTTTTGTCCTGTTTGATGCCCGAGACCTGACCCTTTCGACACCTCATAGCCACACTGGCTGATGTGCCTCTTCCGCGTGGGCTTGGATACTTCTCAGCTAGATGCTCATTTGTTTATCTTCAAGCTTTTGAGAGCCCCCGACCCTATGTCCTTCGATAACTGGGTGCCATCAGCTCTCTTCACCACATTTGAGAAAGCCATTTTTGAATGTAATTTGGAACAGTGGAAGTCTATTGTCATTTGTATGCATGGATATGCATGTTATGTACAAAATGCTTTTGCTTGACTCTCAGATCTTCAGCATAATGAGTTGGGTCCAGGGGACCGGATGAACGAGGGAGGGAGGTACCAGTACCTTCTGAAATAGCAAAATCAAAGGATCTAGTCAAAGCATAGTTGAGAATAGCCAGAAATCAGAACTGGTACAATGTTATGTAGTTTCAGGTCTAAGATGCAGGTGAGAGTATAATCTAAAAAGTTATGAAGGCCAAAGTTAGGATGATAAGAACTGCTAGGGATGTGGAATTCAAGATACGTTGCCAAAGTGGTTTAGATCTAAGCCTGAGTAAGGCATGGATGTCTTACATGGTGGGTAGTGGGTGGTTGTGGCCTGACTCCATGCGGCAGTCATGGCGGTTTTCACGAGCTCTGTGGCACATGGTATCAGCTGTATCCAGCGTGCTGCAGTTGTTCGGTGCCATGGAGTCAGTCCCTGCTAGGCACAACAGAATGCAACATTATACAGACTTTCGCCATCCTTACAATCGTCCCTATGCACGAGCCCATTGTTGCAGCTACCATTTCAATCCACCTGCGTGAGGGCCTTCCTCCTTTTTGCTGTCCCTCCACTTGACCAAGCATGAAGTCCTTCTCCAATCCAACACATGCTCTGTGAAATCCTGGGAATGGGTGAGTTTGGTTCCCACACGTCCTTGGATTGCTAGGGTTGAAGCTGGATGGAACAAGCATCTTGGTCACTTTCATGATCCCAGGATAACTGTTTCCTGGGAGGTTCCCAATTTGGGGGCACTTTTCCTACTGTCTCCAACCTGGGCTCTAGAATCAAGTGGGAAGATATAAGAAGATTCCTTCTCTGATCCTCTGTTTAGTCTGAGGATTGGGAAATAAGTCTCTCTCTCTCTCTCTCTCTCTCTCTCTCTCTCTCTCTCTCTCTCTTCCTCCCTCATCCTTCCCTCCCTACACATTGCACTCTTTTTAAAGAACAAAGCAAAAGCACTTAAATGAGTTTTCAAAATGACCTTCATGTATATATCTTAGCGAATTTCTGTTAAAACTGTGCTCAAGTTTTGGAGCAACTGGCCACAGGATTATTTCATAGATCCCACTCCATCCGGATGTCTGTGTGCAAATGCATTCAGGAGGAATTATCTCAGAAATGTCAAGAGAGATGTTTTGGATTAAGATTGTAATTTTCTTTAAGGATAATATAATAAAACAAGCCTGCTATGAAGAGGTGGCCTTCCAAAGGCATGTCACCTGCCACGGGTGAATATCTCAGAATTGTGGGAGGCAAATGCTTGAGACTGCCAGATGTTTCACTTTCTACAGATGTTATTTTTTATTTTCTTTTTTGTTTGTTTTTTTTGGGGGTGGGCGGGGGGCATCACTGCTCTCCGGCGGTGGGAGTAGGAGGCCCAGCCCCACTGCTGGAATTGAACCTCCGTCCCAGTGGGCCGCAGTCCCGTGCACAACCACTACGCCACCGGGGCTCAGCCCTTATTTTTTATTTTCATTGATGAAAAATTAAAGTAAAATTATATAAGTGGCATCATTTTAGTTTTAATTTCTTTTTTTAATAAATGAAACATCAGTTAGCCTGCCCACAGAGAAGGTGATCATTGGAATACTGAATACATTTCTTTGAGACAGAAATAGTCAGAGGTAAATAGTTTCCTCAGATACATTCTCTTCTTTTTGCAATCTCTGAAAGAATGGCTGATTTGACATAACAGTGCCACATTCTTGTAAGAAACAAACATCTCCTTCCTGTTATTTCTTTATCAAAATGCTATTCGTTTGCACGGCCATTGACTCCTCAGAAGCTTCTAGCTCATGTTAGAGGATCATTGAGATCTCGTCTGAAGCTTTGGATACATAATGGAGATTTAAAAATGGATATAATACTTGGCTTGGTAAGACCATGTACTCTAACAAAGCACAACACTTTAAAGACCAGGACTGGTTCATCTCTGAGTATTTTTAGACAGCAATGTGGAGACACAAAATAAGAATAGCCCTGGATGTCAGGTGGTGATGTCAATAGTATAAACTACAAGATGCCCCACTAATTCTTTAGTAAATATAGTAATGATGACTCTGTTTATAGGGCTATTAGACCATGCAGCTGCATTGTTCTGTAATTATGTGGCTTCTCCCTTTTGCCATGTGAGTTTTTCATGGCTATGTCCCATGTCTGATTCATTTTTTCATGCCCCCTGTGGGTCTAAGTCCAAGGTGCCAGTTCCAATGATATTGATCTGTAAAGCCTGCTATTTGCTTTGTATGGGAAATTAGGGCTGTCTTGATTATTACAATTCTTTTTTTTTCCCTCGCAGTGCTTAAGTCTCCATTATTCTAGAACAGCCATCCCATCCAGAATGTCAAGAGAATTTCAACTAACCGGTAGGACTCCATCTTCAGGAATGACTAGGGACCAAAGATGGCAAGTGAAAAGGAGTCTCCCCAGCTGCACTCTGGGAAACATTCTGTTGTTCTCATTGAGGGCTGTCAAATCCATTCCAGTTATTAGTGACCCCTCGCACAGCAGAATGGAACATCGCCTGTTGTCCCCATCCTCCCTGTCACTGCCATACTGGAGCTGCTTGTCGCAGCCACTTTGTCAATCCAGCTCGGGGAGGGCGTTCCTCTTTCTTGCTTGCCCTCTCCTTGGCCAATACAACATTCTTCTCCCGGGACAAGTCTTTTTGATTACAGGATGCTCTAAATCCCGAGAAAGGAATACTGACACACCATTAGTTCAACATTGAGCCGTGTTTCGGATGGTTGGCGATCTGAATTGGTAAGATAGTCTTCAGGGGAAAGATGCCATTGACTTTCATAAAGATTTACAGCATGGGAACTCCTCTCCAGCTGGTCTTCTGTCTTATGGTGCCGTTGCATGTTGGAATCATGTCAGCAGTGGGTTTGTGGGCTTGTTGTTATTGTTCTTCTTTTTAGTTTACTTCCTCTTTTCCCCAATGATTTTATTGACGGCTCTTGCAGCTCTTTCCCCCTCCCCTTACAGCTCTTAAAACATTCCATACGTCATTTGTATCAAGAATATTTGTACACATGTTATCATCTTCATTTCCAAATATTTTCTTCTTGAGCCCTTGGTATAAGCTCCTCTTTTCCCCTCCCCTTTTAAAAAAATAAATCAGATGATTGCTATTCTGATGTCATCACTTTCAAGCTCTAAATTCCTTATGGCACAATGGGTGACACTTTGGGCTGGTAAGACCAGCAGTTCGAAACCACCAACTGCTCCATGAGAGAAAGAAATGGCTTTTTACTTCTCTAAATAGTTGCAGTCTCAGAAACCCACCAAGGCAGTCTTTCCTATCCTATAGGGTCACTGTGAGTTCAAATCAATGCGATGCAGTGAGCTTTTGAAATTGAAGCTCCATACGAAGATCACATTTCTAAAAAAAAATTACTTCTTTTCCTCGTGCATTATTTTCTCTTCCTGGAATATGCATACCCTTGATTTCACTTAGAGTTTCTATCATAGGAAAGGTGTGTGACTGTTAACTTTGTGGCCTATTTGGCTGACATTGGAGGGCAATGCTAACATGGAAAGAAGAGCAAAAGCAGACAGTTGTCGGCCTATCTTCTGGCCCTTGGAGGTCAAAGCTGCTGTTTTGGGGGGGTTTGAGCATTATCCTTCATAACACCTTTCAGAATGATTTCCTAGTTTAGCCCCAGCTCCAACATCCATTATTTGTGTAGCTAGAGTCGAGTCACTTAAGGGTTTAATTTGTATAAGTTAAATAGTCCATGTATTGTGAAACATAGCTGTCAGATACATACATACATTTCTTTTCTCAACAGTGTTTTAAATTTTATGCCACTGGCTAAATTTAATGACACTATCACTAGAATTACTTTATTCACCAGGGGGTATGGTTGATAATGCTCTCTATCGTAAAATGATCATGATGTTTCTAAGATGAACCAGAGGTTCTCTAAGGTGATGGTTTATATGGGGCTGGCAAATCTAGCCTTACTAGAAGAAAAATTAGTTCCTTTCATTTGGTCCACCTTCATACTCACCCTCATGAAGATTTCACTGAAGATATGGGTGCTATAGCAAAGTGTGGTAAAGAAACTAGATGATGCCTGGCTATCAGAAAGATTAGTGTCTGGAAGCATAAACTCGTGTCTTCAAACAAGCATCTATCTAAGTGAGACATCAACTAAGTCCACATGAAAGAAACCACCAGCCTGTGTGATTCAAAGATTTTAAATAGTAAAATCCAAAGAAGAAGGAAGAAATGGTATCGGGGCTTAAATTGTGAACACCTGGTTAGCAGAAAGCTATGGCTAACAGTGAAAGCCCAAAATCTATTTGCAGAGTCCCTCCCCACTTGGATTAAGCCTCCCAGTGAATCTCCTTTGACCATAATTGATGTGAATAGCCTTATTATTGGAGCGCATTATAAAGTTCATTATGGCAGGTAGAGTTAGGTTAAAATGCACTATCTACTCATTTGATTACCCCTTTGACCTGTTTTAAAGTTGTTACAGATTTTTTTAAAGTGAAGGGGATATATATATATATATATTAAGCCTCCAATAAATCTTAGAACGTAGACCAAGATTGTGAAAAGCCTTGGCATTCACAGAATACAGAATGTATTTGTTTGTTTGTTTCGCATCACTGCCCTCTGGTGGTCATGAGAGCTACCTGGCCTTGCTGCTGCTGGATTTAAACTGCCAAGCCAGTGGACTGCACTCCTGCACTCAACCACTATGCCACTGGGTCTCAGTCAGAATGCATTTGAAAAATGGATTATTGCAGATGCAATTAGGTTCAAATTCAGTACCTTATCATTCGCCCTCCCCTTTGACCCATTTTAAATTTGTTCTATTTTGGGGTATTTTCTGCTTTGTTTTTGATGGAAGTTTTCTTTGCTATTGTTAGTTAATTAGTTTTTTTGCTTTTGTATGTTTTTCTGTCTATGAAATCCAGGATAGGTAAATTTACACAGACAGTAGTTTGATCAGTGGCTTATTGGCTTTATGGCAGGGGCAGTCAGGGGAAAGTGGGGCCATAATAACAAGGAGTACAAGAACATAAAAAAAAAGTTCTAAAATTGATTTTGGTGATGCACACACAATAGTTTGTTTTTTTTGGGGGGGGGGCATCACTGCTCTCCGGTGGTGGGAGTAGGAGGCCCAGCCCCACTCCTGGAATTGAACCTCCATCCCAGTGGGCCGCAATCCCGTGCACAACCACCACGCCACCGGGGCTCAGCCCCACACAATAGTTCTTAATGTGATTGAGCTATTAAATTGCAAGATGTGCTAATTATATGCCTACAAAACTGTTAAAATTAGGGCTGAGCCTTACTGGCGTAGTGGTTGTGTGTGGGACTGTGGTCCACAGGGTTGAAGGTTCAAATCCAGCAGCAGCTCTCCAGGAGCAAGCCTGGGCTTCCTACTCCCACCAGGGCAGTGATGCCACAAAAAAAAATTGTTAAAAATTTAAAACAATTTCGGGCTGAGCCCCGGTGGCGTAGTGGTTGTGCGTGGGACTGTGGCCCACTGGGACAGAGGTTCAATTCCAGCAGTGGGGCTGGGCCTCCTACTCCCACCACCGGAGAGCAATGATGCCAAAAAAAATAAAAACAATTCCATTCCCATATTCCCTCTTCTTCCTTTCTAAAGATCTACTCTTGCTCAAAATACATTCATAATTCTTGCATTTAAAAGCAGTTACATAGCCAAATGAAGACTTTCCTTTTTCCTTACCACTTTAAAGTATATTCCAACAAGATGTTGGAATGTGGACTTTATTACTACCTGATTAATTAAGTAGGTTTGGCTGGGTTCTTTTGCTATATTTATGGAAATCAAAACCCGGTTCAGAGAATGAACAGTGAGCATCATGTTTGAGAAACAAACCCACACGGCTCCTTCAAATGAGTGACAAGTGCATTGTGAGTTCTGGCAGCTTCCCTGGAATCATTGCATGATTTCCTAAGGAGACTGATTTTGAAGGTAACAGCAATTATTTCAATAATTGAATCTTAGAGAAGAACAAGCCCCAGACACCAGGAAAGCTGTAGTGTGAACTGTGTAAAATGATTTATTGAACGAGTTGGACTCAGCAGGGTGAACTCAGGAAATCACTTTAACGCCTCATAATGGTGACTTTCAAGCATTCTCCATGAGATCTTTCTCCTCCCAGACAGTATTTCAAGTAGATCCTATAGTTGGTTTTTTTCCTCCCTCCAACCACACTTTTTAATAAATCATTTCAGTCTTAAAAGGTCTGGTCAGATAAATATCAGGGCATTTTTCGCTTTGAGTTTTTAAACTCCTCTTCACCCTTATAGTTCCTGATCTCGCCTACACTTGGAAGCACTCAGAAGGGAAGGGAGTTGCTCCAAATTTCAGTCCCAGGAAATCATCTTTGAGGTACAGCAGGAGGTTTATGAGAGAGAACTCAACACCGAGAATAGGGAGAGGACAAAGCAGAATTGGACAGAGGGAAACGTTGAATGCACTGCATCTCAACAGAGGTCTCACCTGACCCCATGAGATGCTCCCAACTAAGATCATCCCTTAAAGTCATCCGAGTAAAGAGTCTTCCCACTCTGGATCTTGGGAAGGTCTGTGACCTGGGGCAGGTATCTTTTCTCCAATAAAGCAATCTCTCTAAGAAGCTGGGATCAGATCATTGTCTATTGGCAGTCCTAGAGCGGACTGAAGAGTAAGGCCCTTCTTCACGAGGGGGGATCTGGGGAAGTCCCTCAAGGAGTCCACCAGAGGGGCACTGTCTGTCTTTTGTCTAGTATTAACATCCTCCTCTTCTTCTACTTGGTATGATACTTTTACTTCACGTGGGTTCCCCAGAAAGGATGACTGACAGGAAAATGACAAGACCTTAACTTGGCTAGTGTACTTTTAGCCTTGTACTGACATGCTTAGGGTGTACACACTCACCACTAATAGTCTTTCTCCTGTGCAATACTTTTTAAAGGTATTTGAAGTGAGTACTCCTTCTCACATGGGGTCATACCACTGCGCCGTTTCTTCTCTGAGTGGTTCACCTTCTGAACTGACTGCCCTAGACTCTCCCTACCTTGCACGGACTCAAGCCGTGGAATGTGCAATCGCCTTCTATGAATGTGAAAGTTGGACATTGAATAAGGAAGACCCAAGCAGAATTGCTGCATTTGAATTTTGATTATTGGTCAAGAGAATCGAAAGGGCCATGTACTGCCAAAAGAACCAACCAATCTGTCTCGGGAGATGTAGCCTTAGAATGTACCTTGGAAGCAAGGTGGCAAGACTTTGTCTCACCTACTTTGGACATGTTATGAGGTGAGACCTATCCTAGAGAAGGACATCCTGCTTGGACAAGCAAAGAAGGAGAGCTTTGACAGGATGGGTTGGCTTGGTGGCTGCGGCTGTGTGCTCATGTGGAAATGACTCGGTGGAGCTTCACAGCAGCACCCCTCAATTTATACTTCTGGCAAGAAGAACCAGATGCATGCTTTCTTTTAAGATCTCCCTGCCTTGCTAGGCCTCCAATCTCTTGGGCCTTTTCTGAATGGCCCACTCCCTCCTTGTCCACTGTTGCATACCATAGAGGCCACGCCAGCTGCTCCCATCAGTAGCCCATTCTTTGAGTATAGTCTGTCTTTCGTCTTTAGACTTCTAGGGGACAGCAGACTGGAAGGGCCAGTTTCTGCACCCTTCAGACCACAGGGATCACACGTCAGGCTCTTCATGTTCTTTTCTTGAAGTCTCTTGATTTGCCTGGAGACCTCCACCTACCTTGTTCTGGTCGCTATGCCTACAGAAACACAGGGTGTGATGATGCTTACTTTTGAATAGTCAATGCACTGGATTCCAAGAATCTGCCAACTGGCGGGAAGCTGTGAGTGTTCTGAAAGGACAGGCAATCTCTTGTAGATTTGTTAAATAGCCAGGCACCCTCTCGGAGACAGCCTTTTAAGAAGGCTTGGGCTTGTGTACGCTGCCTTTGTCAGAACAGCAATAAGGCTGAAGAAGGCTTAGGGTCACATTCCGAGGGGACTTGTTCTCTACCACCCTTTTCCAGGCGAGGAGGTCAAGGCTGACCTGGCTTTGAATAGCTGTGAGGTTGGTGTTGTGTGTTTCCACCAGCAAGACAAGGTACTCGCAGGGAGTAGCAATGGCCGCAATGTATCACTGCAAGACCAGTTGTGTCTTAAGTTGATGGGGACAGCTGAGTAGCTGGACTTTGAGGATATTTTTTCCTGATTGTGGCAGTCCAAAATGTTTAATAACTGATATAAACAAGTAAATATTCTCTACAGTGTCTGAAGATCTGAACCTAAGTGTGCTTTGGACTAAGTCACAGAACTTCCCCAAGACTCAGTGCTTTGTCCTGTGAAACCACATTAATAACAATGGCTTCATTTCCTTCACAAGAATGTTTATGAGGGCCAACTGTAATGGTGCATGTGAAAATAGTACAGTGCACCTATTAGAGGAATATTATTGTACATGTTTAGAGTGTTTGAGCCCACTCAGTATTAGGATGAAAAAGAATTCTCTTGCCCATTATGTCCAATTTTGTTGCTGTTATTCTGGCTAAAGTGTAAAACCTCCGACGGTTGCACAGCTATATAGACTCTGACCAAATTGAAAGAAAATTATTTAAATGGAGTAATTTTTCAGGAAAGTGTGGAAGCTGCAAGTGGCAACAAGCGACATGATTTGCAACTAATAAGACCCTGCATTATCTTACAAAGTTACTTATTTGGAACAGTGCTCCGGGAAATCTAATTTGAGATCATTTAAGTGTCAGTAAATTAAAGGGCCTGGATGATTAAGTATAGTGTACAGATATTAAAAGCTGCAGGGATGAAGGGCAAGACCATTATTCTCCTTCTGATTAGGGCTCCACAGAGTTCTTTTTCTAATTCACCATTTCGGAGAGTACAGGAACAGCTCAGAAGCTCAGGGAGAAGGGACCATGGCCATCTGGCTACAGTGGTGGCTTCTCAGCACCTTCCCTTTCATGTGAAAGCATTTCATGTAGTGAAAATTAAGTGGTAGAAGATGATTATAACCTCCTTCATCTTCTGAGTCCTGTAGGTCTGCCTACGGTTTCAAGATTCCCTGTGTGGTCCCATTAAGGTCCTGGCCGGTGCTAGCTGTTAGCTCTCAGTCACCAACCTAAAAGGTTAGCAGTTTGAATCCATCCAATGACGCTGCAGAAAAAAAGGTCATTGCACATAAGAAACACTTATGGAGGGTCTGCTATATCCTCGAGTCAAACCAAACTCACTGCCCTTGAATTAATGCCGATTCATCGTGCTTCTTTAGGACGAGGCAAAAGTGCCCCTGTGAGTTTCCGGGACTGGAGCTCTTTATGGGAGTAGAATGCCCTGTCTTTGTCCTTTGGTGTGTTTCACACCGCTGACCTTGCAGCTAGCAGCTCATTGCATAAGCACAACGCCCCCAGGACTCGTCACTATATCCTAAACTGTTGGAATGGAGAGAGCGCGCACCTCCACTCCAGTGAGGCATGACCCTATTCTAAAGGGGGTGATCCTAGTCTAAGGAAAATGTTCTTTTTTATTTCTCATGATGCATCAGTTTATTGAATCATTTGATGTGTATTCCTTCAATTCCTCCCCAGATCTTGTGTTTTTGTTAAAGTAGTCAGTCTTTGGTGGAGCTTGGACGTCTGCATCGAGTCTTTTTTTTTAAACATTTTTTTGGGGACTCATACAACTCTTTATCACAAGCCACACATCCATCCACTGTGTCAAGCACTTTTGTTCATTTGTTTCCCTCATTGTTCTCAAAACACTTGCTTTCCACTTGAGCCCCCAATATCCGCTCATTTTCCCCTCCCGCCCCACCCACTTTCCCTTGGACCTCTGATAATTTATAAATTATTATTATTTTATCATCTTACACCGTCTGATGTCTCCCCTCACCCACTTCTCTGCTGTCTGTCCCCCAGGGAGGAGGCCATATGTAGAACCTTGCAATCTGTTCTCCCTTTCTACCCTACCTTCCCTCCACCTCCCATTATCACCCCTCTCACCACTTGTCCTAAGGGGTTCTTCTGGCCTGGATTCCCTGTGTTTCCAGTTCCTATCTGTACTAGTGTACATCCTCCGCTCCAGCCAGACTTGTAAGGTAGCCATGGGATAATGATAGTGGGGGGGGGTATTTAAGAAATAGAGGAGTATTTTATGTGTCATCATTGCTACACTGCACTCTGACTGCTTAGCCCTCTCCCTCGGCCTTCTGTGAGGGAATGTTCAGTTGCCCACAGATGGGCTTTGGGTCCCCACTCTGCACTCCCCCTCATTCACTATGATGTGATTTTTTGCTCTTTGAGGCCTGATAGCTGATCCCCTCAACACCTCGTGATCGCCCAGGCTGCTGTGCTTCTCCCACGTGGGCTTTGTTGCTTCTCAGCTAGATGGCCACTTGTTTATCTTCAAGCCTTTTAAAGCCCCAGACTCTACATCCCCTGATAACTGGGCACCACCAGCTTTTGCCACATTTGTTTATGCATCCATTTTGTCCTTAGTGATCATGTGGGGAAGGTGAGCATCTCACATGACTGAATTATTAGAACAAGGTGTTCTTGTATTAGGAGGGTACTTGAGTAGGGACCCACTGTCCATGTGTTGCCTTAGTATGAACTCTATAAATAAATGTACATAGATCTATTTCCCCTTCATTGTATATGACTATGTTTCCATATGTGTATGCCTCTGTTTAGATCTCTATAAATGCCCTTTGCCTCCTAGCTCTTTCCTCTATTTCTTTTTACATTTCTCTTGTCCCACTATCATGCTCAGCTTTCATATGGGTTTCAGGAATTCCATTAGGCTACACTGTCCTTGATCTATCCCTGCCAGACCTCCTACACCCTCGTCACCATTGATTTTCAGTGATGTGCTGTTCCCTTGTCCCTGGACCTGTCAATACCCACTCTTTTTCCTCTGTCTCCCCCTCTCCCAGGTCCCCCCAGAACTGTCATTCTGTTGTTCTGTTTTCTGGCTTATTCATCCCACCTTGCCCTTCCAGATAGAGATGCAGTGATAACAATGTACCCCAACACAAGATAATAAGAAATAAAATAATAGCTACTGCAACAACAGGAAGGCAATAACACCTACAACAACAAAGCCTATAAATCGTTCAAGATCTATTTGTCGTCCTTAACAAGTGTTTTTCAGTCAAGTCTGATGGGCCACCTTGCTCTGGCCCCAGTCTGTTTTTGGTGTTCCCTGGGGACTTCTTCGCTCTGCTCCCCTTGCTGCTCTGTTGCATACCCCCAGTGTCTGACTTCAGCATGGTGAGCTCAGGGCAGGCACAGTTCTTGCTGTGTATATCTAGTGTCGTCCCTCCTGGTGCTATGCCTCAGTGGGGAACGTTGTGTCTCCAGGGGGGGTGGGTCGGCCCTTTGGTCCTCACTGTGCATTGGCTTCTCTGAGCAGAAATAATGTCCTTAGGACTTGGTAGGCCAGGATGTAATTCACTCTTTCTTTCCCTCCCTCCTCATTGACTCCAGTGTGCTCTGATCAGACACATTCCTCTCTTTGAGCTGTAGCTACCATGCTGTCCTCTGAAGTGTATTCTGGGTTGTGGGTGGGGGTTGGGTGGGGGTAGTCCTGTTCAGGTAGTTGGTAATAGGACCAGCCTCTCAGGCCTCTCTATTGGTTCCCTGCTTCATGTCAGTGTGTTGTGTTCTTGTCTTGGGACACCAGGTTGAAGTCTGGTCCCTCTTTCCCTGTGGGGATATGAACAACACCCTCCCCTTGAGTGGATTAATGCCCTATTACCCCATCTACTGATGTCTTTTTCCCCCTTTTCTTTTCTCTTCTTTTTATTTGACTACCATAAGTATCCCTGCGTTTAGTCTAACCTCTGTCATATTATCTGGACCTCCCAGGGACCTATGTATACAGTAGCTTCTTCCCTATGTCCTTTTAGGATTTTTAGGAACTTACCTCAGCAGACTCATGTATTTGTCCTTTTGTGCTTGGCTTACTTCACTTAGCATAATTTCTTCTAGTTCTTCCCTTGTGTCAATGTGCTTCATACACTCATCACTGCTTTTTAGGGATGCATAATACTTCATTGTATGTATGTACCACCATTTTTTGATCCATTTGCCTGTTGATGGAAATTTGGGTTTTTTCCAACTCCTTGCAATTGTGAACTGTGCCACGATGAACATTGGAGCACAGATGTCTGGCCATTGTTTGTTTCTTGTCTCTTCTGGGTATATGCTCAGTAGGGGGATTGCTGGGTCATATGGTAGCCCAATTTCCAACTGTTTTAGATATCTCCAGATCGATTTCCATAATGACTATTCAAGTCCATACCTACAGCTCCACCAGCAGTGGATAAGAGTTCCTATCTCCCCTCAGCCTCTCCAACACTTGTTACTTTCTGATTTCTTGACTTGGGCTATGTTTGGGGATGCTAGGTGATATCTCATTGTTATTTTAATTTCCATTTCTCTTATGCCTAGAGAGCTGGAACATTTTCTCATATATCTGTTGGCCATTTGGATTTCTGTCCTTGAGAAATTTCTGTTCAGGTCCTTTGCCTACCTCCTGAGTTGACAATTTTTTTTCTTGTTGTAAGTTAGCAGAGTACTGTGTATTTTAGCAATAAGGCCTTTGTCTGATGTGTCGTTGCTAAAGATGTTTTCCTAATCTGTGGTCTCTCTTATTACTCTCTTGGTGAATTATTTTGATATAAACAAGTGTTTTATCTTTAGTATAACCTGCTGGTCAATTTGTGCCTCCTCTGTAATTGTGTCCTTCCCTATTTCCGATAGCCTATGTATTCCCTCGGTCAAAGTTCTCAGATTTGTTCCAATTCCCTCATTGATAGTCCTAATAGTTTGGGATTTTACCTCTGGGTCTGTTTTCCACCTTAAGTGTATTCTTGTGCATGGAGTCAGGCAAAGGTCTTGCTTCATTTTTGTGCAGATATGTATCCATTTTTTCCAGAACCATGAAGCAAAGAGGGCATCCGCTTCCCATTTGTTGTTTTTTTTTTGGGGGGGGGGGCTCTTATAAAAGATCAGCTGTCTGTACGCTGATGATTTTATTTCTAGGTTTACAATCATTTTCCATTGATCTGAATAGCTACCATTATACCAATACCATAGTGCTTTGACTGCTGTGGCTGTATAGTAGGTGCTAAAGTCGGGTAAAGCAAGTCTTCCAACTGTCCTTGAACTTTAGTCAACCTCAAAATCCCCCAGAATGCTGGTAATCATGCAATTTAACACCCTGGATTCTGAATGTGATTTCAGAGGTTGAGGGTGGAGCCCTGGAAGCTGAATGGCTAGCAAGAGCTCCAGGTAATTTCCACCCACAAGCCAAGAAACAATGCTCTAGACGCCCCAAGGGTGGCGGTGGGGGGTGGGGCAGCAGACCTGTGAGTTGGGGTTAAACTGAGTTACAAAGCCCCAGGAGAGCAGTTGACCTGGCGAAGTATCAGAGCGAGAGATATTCCTGGTGGAGAATTGACAAACAACAAGGTATTTAGATAAACTTGTTTGAGGATTGGAAAATAATATGAGGTGGCTGTATTGTAAAATGCCCGTCGTGATTGTAATGGGACACACAAATAAAGGGGGCTGGAGTTCTTTGAAATAGTGACACCATAAGGCCTGTTGTCACCCAGTTAGGTAACTCAGTGTCAATCCCCCTTCCTGGCCATGGATTTCCTCTGGTATCAGACAGACAGAATCCTCAGTAATGTTTATGGTCAATTTTAATAATGGAATGATATTCAATGAATATAGTTGCAAAATGCTTAAACGTAGTTTTTCTCAGATTATATGAATACTAGAAGCAAAAATCATCCTGTAAAATCTTTCTAAATTAAATTACAGTGTTATTTGTTATAGTATTGGTAACTGAGAAGAAAGAGCCTTTTAAAAACTCCCCCCCCCCTTTAATTAGTACCATATTCTCAAAAAGAGTTTTTGGTAGAGTTGCACAAAGACTAATTACCATAAAGTAGCAGCTAAAACACCCGCCAGTCTGACAAGATAAGCAGCTATCAAAACAGCAGCAGCAATGAAAATAAGTGTGGGTTTGTCGTACGTGCATGTGTTTGCTACTTGTGCACCTGAAACCATGTGATGGAAGTGTCCTTATAGTTGGATAACTATGATAGCTTCACTGGCATGCAGAAGTTCCAAATAGTAAATCAGCATAGAGTTTTAGCCTTGTATGTGTACTTATACATCTATACATGTATGCATGTAAACTGGGCTTGCAAATTTTTTTTTTTTTGCAAAACAACTTTCGTTGCTATAATTTTAAACGAAAACGATTGCTACCATCATGTCGCTAGTGACTCACAGTATAACAGTAGAACTACTCCCAGTGTTTCCAAGACTGTGACGCTTTCTGGAAGCAGGCAGCTTCTTTCTCCCACAGATCCTCGAGTAGGTATCTTTATTTTTTTGGGTCAAGACTCATTGCTTAGCCATCAGAGCTCCTATAGTTATAAATAGGTACAGGGATATTCATATATATATATATATATATATATATATATATATATATATAATTCCTGCTGAAATACTGCACAAAACTTTAATAGACAATCATTTTAGTGTCACCCCTCCGACAGTGTCATCTGGTACTGTCTGCGTCCCTCACAACCTCCCCAGGATACCCCTACTTTGAAGTCATTCTAATTCATTCTCAGGAGCCCTAGTTGTGCAGCAGAGAAGCATTCAGCTGCTAACTGAAAGGTCGGTGGCCCTGCTGTAGAAATCCCAAGTGCGGTACCGCCCATGACTTGATAAACTGAGTGGGCCCTCCAAAAAAGGTGGACCAAACCAAGCTTTTATTAAGCTTGCTGACCCAGATGAGCTACTCCTTCCAAATTCTGGGCCCCAAGTGAATGATACTTTATACTTCGGCCATTTATACTTTTCTATTTCCAGTATGTAAGGGGCTGGATTTGTGGAAATACAAATTTACAAAAACAAAAGTCTGGTCCGCACAAGAAAATGACATTTCAGGAACGTCATGCGCAGGGGCCCTTCAGGGCTTGGAGGCACCAACCCCAGTTGTTGGTAGCCCTGGGGTTATTCTGGTTAAGTTTCCTTGTGTCCCACATTTCTGGTCTTCCTGCTCTTGTCATATACGTTACTATGAGTCATAATCAATGGGATGATGGCCAACAAAGCAAAGGAATTATGAAATCTACAGATAAGAACGTGGAAGTGATTGCCTCAGTGGTTCTGTGTCTTGGCTGTTGGACTGATAACCACAAGTTTGGTGGTTCGAACTTACCAGCCTGTTCCCTCAGTGAAGAGGAAGTTGGTCCAAAAAAGGCAGAAAGCACCATGATCAAATTTTAAATTCACTAGAAGTGGTGGGAGATTAAATTGTCAGTGATTGCAAAGTGGTACATTGTGGGGATGGCAGTCAACGACATGAAACAAATCAGGTACGAGTTGTTGGAAAAAAGATTCATTCAGTATATATTCACCCAACTCACCACAAAATGATAAAAAATATATATATTCTCAACTTCGCTTCCACCCCTTTTAGTGAAATCAAATTTGATTATTGTACCGCACTTTAAATTTCCAAGAGCTTTTTACTCTTTTTTGACTATTGCTATAGGGTTATTATGAGTCAGAGAATTGGATCTATGGTAAAGTGACCAGATTTTAAGTCGGAAACCATTGATCGTGTGGCGGTGGGTGGGGGAGGGGTCCTTGATTAAAAATTTGGTCTATATGGAGCAACAAAAATATTCATAGAATGCAAGGATAGTATTGTAATATATGTATTTTGATTTTAAAATGCCGCAGAACATTGTTAAATTGTTAAAAAGTGGACGTCTGTCTAGTCACTTTATCTGAGTTTATGGTTATTGTTCATATTTTAAAAAGCTGGATTCTGTGCTTTCAGGCTATTCATTATCACTATGTTGAAGCCCCTTTGCTATGATCAATTATCTATTTCCATGGAACCCTTGGTTGATTGGTTTTGGTCTCTCCTGTTGGAGTTATTCTTTCCGTTCCCTCTCAGCTGGATTTAATGGTAACTCATAAATAAACTTGATAAACAACTTATCAAATCATATTCTATTAGCCTCTATTGCAGGACAGTTACTAAGGAGCCATCTGTTAGGATCTGTAACTGCAAAGAGAAATTCTGGGTTCATTCTGGGTGATGGAAACTTGGCTAACCTCATTCTAGGCTCTCACCCTTCAGTTGGCTTTTTATTGGCTTTATTCACTCTCTGACATTGTTCCTTTTTATTACCAGTTTGATCACCACTTAATCTACACATCCCACAATTCAATAGTGTAGTCATATCAAGAAAAGTTGTGCAATCATCATTCAGTTTTTAGACCTTCATTGAAGTGTCTTGTCTTCAGCCTGGGGTACGCTTTTACATGTTCCAGGCTCTGCTCTTCATTGAAAATGGAATGATGACTAAAGAGAAATGTAGTCCTTATCCTGTGAGCTTTATATAGAGACTTTAATTAATGACATAACTCAATGTAATACGTGCTAAGAAGGAAAAGTATATGGTAAAAAAAAAGAACAGGAATTAGCCAAAAAAAGCAGCCAATCATAATCTCTTACTCCTAGAACTATACTGTGGAATATGCACTAAGTGGTATGACCTAGTTCAAGAGTTCTGAAGCTTTGGCTAAGATCCTGAAGGAAGGGAAGCAGTTACTTAAGTGTTAGTGGGATGGGAACATAGAAGGGTTCACGAAGAGGGAAAACCTTGCAGCACATACTTAGAGGCTGGTTAGAAGCTGTCCAGAGAGCCCTGATCTAGGCCAGAGTGCAATGATTGGCATGGAGCAAAGGTGAGAGCCCACTTCGGAATGCTGCTGTTACATGCTGTGAGGTGGTTCAGACTCAAGGTGACCTGACAGAGAACAATGAAATCATGTCTTGTTCTGCACCATCTTCATGTTGGAGCCCATGTTGACAGCTTTTGTGGCCATCTCAGGGAGAGTTTTTCACATTTTTGCTGACATAACCATCCAAGATAACCATCAAGGATATCTATTTTTAGTGATGCCTCTTTCCTGATGATGTATTCAAACTAAGTGGGATGGAGTCTTACTACCCTCTCCTCTAAAAAGCATTCTGGTTATATTTCTTTTAAGACTGGTTTCTTTATTAACTTTCCTTTGGCAACACCATCATTCAGGCATACATTATTTTTCTATCTTTCTTATTCATTGACCAGCTTTTCCATGCATATGAGGCAAGTGAAAAACCATGACTTGGGTTACCCTCCCCCCAACAAAAAACAAACCAAACCGAACTCCATTACCATGGAGGCATAATCATCAAAGTGATACCTTTGTTTTTGACACTTTAAAGAGATATTTTTGCAACCAATTTAATAATATTCACTAATTAAATTTGTGAATTTAAAATCAAGTCTTTATTTCAGTCTTAAAGTTCAACTTAAAACCATATTATTCAATTTATAAATACAGTCTTTTGTATAAAAATTAAAAAATCAACTTCACTTGTTCTTTGAAATGCTCTTATAAGATATTTCCTTAAATTTCTACTCTAAATACATTTACAAATTTAATAAATTATATTCTCATCAAATTCTTCAAATGCATGATGGGGCAGTCTTAGAGACAGAACATGTAAAATGCTTTAAAGGCCTATAGTAATAAGCACAATTCAAAGAAGAAATAAATCAGACTGACAAACATTCAAACCTTGTATATAAATATAGCAATTTTTTATTCCTTTCAACAATCTAATGGTGATAAAAGATTTCAAATTATAATTATAGATCCTCTAAAAGATTAATATCTATTGAATGTTTAAAATACTTGGGATTCAAGAAACATTCACAGATTGCCATTATAATCACAGAATGTACTTCTAAATTGAAAGCAAAATTACTACTAAGGGTTGAATTTGCTGGTGGCATAGCGGTTTCGAGTTGGGCTTGATTCATAAAGTCGGCACATTGAAACCCCCAGCCACTCGGAGGGAGAAAGATTGGGCTTTCTACTCCCGTTCAAGGTTACAGTTTAAAGAAACTCGCGGGCCGTTTCACCCTGTCCTGTGGCGTCACTATGAATTGGCACCAATTGAATGGCAATGCATTTTAGTTTTTGTTTTATTAGAACTTAATAGCATTTTGGGGGGTGACATATTTAATTTTTTTTGTGGGCATCACTGCCTCTGGTGGGCATGGGCGCTACCGAGCCGCCGCTGGATTTGAACCGCCAAGCCCACGGGCTGCAGTTCCGCACTCAACCACTTACGCCACCGGAGCTCAGCCCCCATATTTAATTTTTTAAAGAGGTGCTCACTTAAATTCAAATCTCAGATAAGCATGGAAACATGATTGAAGTTCAAATTTAACTGTGCATGCTGTCTTATCAAGAAACCCTATTGAGTGTGCGAAAAGTGTCCAGCCAGGAGAGTGACAATACCATTTTGGGTAGGCTGTACTTACTGAGTCAAGGATTTACTAACATAATAATTGTTATACAGTGGGTCACTTAGTCATAGATTAGATTAGATATCCATGTGCTTCTTCCTGTCACAGAATAACATACTGGGTTTCTTCTGATGATTTGAATTTGACCTACTATGCCAGTGGTAACTCCAAGCTCATGCCTTTTGACAACTCTGGACATCATGTACATTTAAAAAATTTCACCATCATCTAACCTTTATAGTAGCTGCTTAATTTTTTTGAGACTGGCGCATTGCCTAAGATGTGCTAAGGAGGCAACTGCTGCTTAATTTTTTTTAATCCTATAATTTTTGTTGATGGAATTCCATACCACCTCCCCACTCCCCATTCTGCCCGTGGAGGGAATTAGAGGCCATTGGAAAGCATTTTAGTTTTTCTCCCCACAAGAGCAAAGAGGAGCCACTGAATGATTTAGGCAACAATATGCCATGACACCCCACCCCCCTAAATTTTTTTAATTACTCTGTTTGTAGATAGAAAATATAGGACCTGGTATGTGAAATGTCATTGGATTTGTTTCTCTAGTTAACCTGGCCTAGCACAGCAAACATAAGGTAATGCATTTTAAAGTTATCCTTCGATTTCCAACTATGACTATAGCACCCAGAACTTGCTGCAGAACATTATTCTAAAGTGTGTTTTCAAAGACCCTTTACTGTGCTTGTGTTCCACAAAAGTAATTGTCATGTATTTTGTGTTTAAAAAACACACAACAAAACAAAAAACAGTCAGCCTTCCAGTTGCTATTCCGAATTTCGCCATTAAGGTCTCTTATTGGTTGGATCTGTAGATGGAGGGCTGTGCCTCCATTTTGGAAGTGATGAGTATTTATTTGAACTAATATCCAGAAGGATGCTGTGTTTATATGACTTAATTTAGTTTTGACTTTTGTGCCCTGTTTCTTTGTTTAATGATGCTAAGATATTTAGAAACAGTAGGTAAATAATAAATCTTTGAGCTTCTCTGGCCTGTTTACAGATAATTGACTTCTGCCTTCAGGAGATGGAAAATTAATGAAGTCTGTCCTTTCTGTGACAAAAAATTTTATTCAGTTCTTTTCAAGTTGTTGGGGAAAAAAAATCTGAGTACCTCTTTCAATTAGCCAATTCTTTCTCAAGATGTGTTAATGTGGGAGAACGCTTACTTTGGGAGACACGATCTGGTGGTTTATGGATTTTGCTCCTACACTTTATGCTATGGCTTGTGTGTCAGTCCAGGGAGACAAGGGAAACAAATTCATAGATACTCATGTGTATCAGAAAGAGCAATTAAATATTGAGAAACCATCCCAGTCCAGTCCAGATCAAGTCCATAAATCCAATATTGTCCCATGTGTCTGATACCAATCTATAAGTGCCTCTTCAGACTCATGCAACACATGCGATGATGCTGAGTGCATCATCACAAGTCAATGGGTGAAAAGTCTCGTGGATTCATTAGCAGCGGGAGTATCTCAGCAGGTGGCTCCATCGGCTGCAGGGCTCCATAGTAGTTCCATGTGTCTTGTCCATAGGAATTTCCTGCAGGGAGTGAGTGTGTGTCCCCCCCCTCCAGTGAGGTTATTTATCTCCTTTGTGACTCCAAGTGAGGTCATCAATCTGCCACCTTATTGACAGGGCAAACCCCACCTCTTCACTCTCAAGTCTCAAGTCAACAATAGATGATGCAATTACCACAGCTTGAATGACACTATGTTCTATTTTTCACTTATTTTTCAAGCCCAGGCACTTTTCTTCTCATTTGGAATAAGCAATTGGATTTGTTTCCCTCTTCCTCCTCTCACCCAACCTCCCTCCCTCCCAAAGTCTCCTCCTTCTCACTCTCCATTTTCCCTCTCTTTATTTCCTCTAGGATCTTTTAAAGTATTTGCAAAGATATAAACCTAAAAATAGCTCTTTAAAGTGAACTTTTATAAAAAGTATGCTAATTATTTTGATTTCTGTTCAGCTATGGAAAACCATTCATCTGGTCTATTCAAACCATTTCTTATGATTACTGAAAATGAGAATATAATTATTATTTATTAACTACCACTAGTACTTTCTGTGGGATACAATGCATTGCTATTTCTATACAATGCAATTTTTGACTAATTAATTAGAATGTATGCCCATATTATTAGGCTTGTTTATCTCTATATTTGGAATAAGGACAATAATACTTTGAGACTTCTTTGAATGCCAGGCTCCATACTCAGTCTGGCCTTAACAGCTCAACTTGAGCGTAAATTCTCTATTGAAAATACATGATGGGCTGAGCCCCGGTGGCGTAGTGGTTGTGCGAGGGACTGCGGCCCACTGGGATGGAGGTTCAATTCCAGCTCCAGCAAAGGCTGGACCTCCTACTCCTGCCACCAGAGGGCAGTGATGCCCCCCAAAAAACAAACAAAAAAAGAAAATAGATGATGCATAGCAATATATACAGTATCTTGTACTGTGAAACCTTTTCTTCCTGGCATAAAGCGAAGGACATAGAGTGATAACAGTATAGAATTAGCCACACTAGTGGGAGCAGAGTTTCCAGGACCTTGTGGTGATTTTGTGGAGTGTGGGGTTCCACAGAGCCGGTAGAAGATAACACCAGCAAAATTTTCAGTGATCTACAGTGAATCAAGTCAGAGAAGGGTGAGGCTTGCGATGAGATAATGAGAAAGCTAGAACAAAGTATGTTTGGGCAATAAAAAGCTGGAGTCCAAAACCCTAAGTGAGAGGCAACAGCCTTAAAGTGACATCTTTGCTTTTGATTGCTTTAAAGAAGTCTTTCACAGGAGTTTTGCCCAGTATAATATGTCATGTGCTTTTTTCCTGCTGCTTTCATGAGTGCTGATTATGGGAATCCAAGTAATGTGAATTCCCTGACAACTTCAGCTATGCAGCCTGAGCAAATGAGAGTGCTAGACACCTCACCACGGTAAACTCTATTGAATAGCAAATATATGCCTGTTTGGGTTATTGACCAACCTCCATACTCACTGCCATAGCAATAAACACAGCCCATCATAAGCGTGTAGGACAGAGTAGACGTGCTCTTGTGGGTTCTTGAGATTGTAACTGGTTGTGGGAGTAGAAAATCTTCTCTTCCTCCCTTGGAGTGGTTTCACACTGCTGACCTTGTGGTTAGCAGCTCAATGTGTAATGAATAAGCCACAAGGTGTCCACGGTCCCCAAAAACACTCTTTATAAAGTCTTTTGAGTTAGAGATTTCAGTATATTTAATAAAAAAACATCATTAGATACTGTCTAATAGTAAGAATCATGGCTGTTTTTCTTTTCTTGGTTCATGGTGAGCTTTAGATTTCAATTAAGGAGGTGTTTCCAGCCCAAGTACCTGTAAAATCTTACCTCCTCTGTCCCTCTTCCTTGTCACAATGCTCAGACCATGTAGTGCTTCTTGGGAAAAGAATGCAGTCACCCAAAAGACAATGAGCACAGGATGCTCAAGCTAAGGAAATGCTGTTATTCTCACTCCCTAATTCATATTTTCTATTCCTATCCCAATGTCTTTTGCATTGTCTTTATGGCCCAGAATAAAGGAACATGCTTCCAGAAAGAATCTTTTGTAAATTGATAATAGACATCACTAGTCAGTGATGGATGCTTTTCCATTGAGATTGACCTGGATACACACTCTTTCTCAATAGTGCTCTATGGAGTGATGAACTATTTTACACTTGAGATAAAACCCATTTGATGTCTTGGGAGCCATAATGACATATGAGGTTAGCACAGGACGAGGTCTATGATTCAAACACCACAGCCACTTATCAGGAGAAGGGTGAGATCTTGGAAACTGTACATAGGGCGGCTATGAGTTAGAGTTGTCTCAGTGGACGTGCATTTGATTTTGGCTTAGGTGTCTCGATCCCTTTCTCATTAATTACTCAGGCAGATGACAGCAAACGTAGAAAGGTAGAATAGTTGTACCTACACATTCTAGTGCAAGAAGACAAAACAAAAAACAAACACACAGAGTAAGGGCAGTGGAGCAGAGAGTAAAACAAACCATTAACTAAATGAGGACAATGTTTTCCTAATTCTCTCAGTCCTGGGAAGGACTGCTTAATAAGCACCCATAGTGTTAAATCAATCGGCTATTATCCCATCTGATAATGGTGACCAATTAAAAAGAGCTAGGATGTGCAATTATGTGGCAACTCATCACCCAGAAAAAAAGATAGGGTGATTACAGGAATCAAAATAAAATACACCACAGTACTCCTAGAAAATACTTCAACCATACTGTGGGATTCCAATGCAAACAATGTAAAACATATATATACAATTTAGAATACAGGAAACTGACATGTAAAGGACCAGACAAACTGAGTAATTTTCTGTAATGCTAAGTTCCAAATAGGCTTTATTTACCTATTGTCAAGCTACAGCAATCATGCCACCACCGCCACCACCACCTTCACCACCTCCACCACCACCACCACCATCAATGACATTGAGATTCTGCTCATCTAATTTTCTTGTTCAGCTCACCTGTCCTACGCTTTCTGCAAGCAAATTGAGAAGCAATTTATCTATGCTTACACATTTGGGAGGAACCAGGAATTGCATTTTCCTAGCCTATCTCAATTCTGGGGGATTTTAATCCCAACCATGTTAGAAGTTGAATGTAAATATTGTTGCTTATGACTTAAATAAATGAATAAGAACCTTTAACTTCAAAGCTATTCCATTAGACTATATTATCACTTTAAAATATAGGAAGGGGCTTTAAAATGTGTGGGAAAATGGAGTTAAAATAGAATGGGATCTTTCCATGAACACTTTGAAGCCCCTTCATACTGACTATGATGAACCAAATGATTAGACATAGTCTTGTAATGCTGTTTCCCAAACTAAAATTTTTCTTTCTTTTTTTTTTAACACTCCTTGACTCTGAGAGACTCTTGGCAATTTCCAAAGGACAAATTCATCTTTAAAGTAAGAATATTTGGAGAAGCTATCTTCCCCAGTGGTTGGGAGTTAGTTCTCAGAGACGATGAATCACAGACAAGACAAGATGGCAGCGTCTGAGAAGCTGGAGGAGTCGGAGAAGCCACACGGCTTTGCCCTGATGGAACCAGCCACATGGAGACCTCTGCCAGCGATGAGTTGCTTCTGCTGTTGATGGACCCTGAGCCCTGAAAGCGAGGAGCCATGTGGAGACCCCTGCCAGTGCCAGGATTCTGCACCCACTTCTGACTTCGTGAGTCAGAAGGAGACTTTATAGACTGATTTCAGGTATATGGGTTAATATTGGACTTATGATTTTGAACTGGACTGGGCTCAATGTCCTGTCCCTCTTGTATATAAACCTTTTCCTTATATCTATATGCGTGTCTATGAAATTTTTTCCTCTAGTCTACCTGGACTAACACATATGTCATGGATTTAATCCTTGGGCATGTACAATCAGTGGGGTTTAGTGTATGTATCATGTTATATAGGATAAACACTATCTAATATTTTCACTATTCCTGCCCCTCCCCATTTAATTCACATTCATTAATAAACAGCCTTTATTCTCCCTCCCTTGAAAAAAAAGTAAGAATATTTGTCTTTATCACTAAGTGTCCAATAGTATCTTCAATGTACGAGGACAACACTACCAATCTTCCAAAATATGTTATGCAATGATTGCTTTCTGGACATAGATATAGCTTTCTTATATAAGGAATAAGAAATATTTACTGATTTATCTATCTACTTACTCATTTGGCAATAATATTCAGGCAACACAGTAGTAAACAAAGGTTTCTGCCATCATGTGTCCTAGATCAAGGAGACAGACAATAGACAATAAATATAATAAATATGTAAATTAGGAGAGAAAGCATGGGTCAAAGTAGTGAAGTTGGGGGAGCACATGTATAATGTGATGAAGGAACATTGGAATCACTAAGGATGAGATGGAATGAATAAGGGAGAGTACAAAGTGATGGCAGGGTAGTAACCGGGAGGACCAGCCGATGTAGATTTAAGTAGGTCATTTGGCTTTTACTCTGAAAGATTTGGGGAGGCTTAAAGGTTTTTGAGCAGAGGTGTCCCATGATCTGATTTGTATGTAAAAGAATCATCATGCAAGCTCTAGTTTCAGTACAGTCAGGTAGTGTCTACTGGATCCAATTTCCATAACAACTGTACACACTGGGAGAAACACAGAAGGCATAGGACAGTGAACAAAGATAGGCAAGGAATTGACAGTTGGAAGAAGAGATAGCAGGAGATTAGTTTCCCATCTTTAGGTTTTAGCCAGAGAGCTGGCCAAAGGCAGCAGCACCCAGTGGCCAAAGTTCTGATAGAAAGCCAGTAGTGTTTCTGGCCTACAGGATTAGAGCATTGAGTCTGCAGCAGTAATAGCCAATGGACATCCAGCTAACCCCACAACAGACTCAGAGAAGCTCATCGAAAGATCGGAAAAGTATAAAAGAAATGAAATAAAACTAGTTGAGCTCTAGTCTAAGAGATATACTTTTCTGTATGAATCCATCCGAATTAATTGCCAAGTAAAAAAACCACAGACACACATTGGACAAAAATAATGAATATCAGAGGCTTTGCACACTCACTATCTAGGATTCAATGAGAAGTTATCACATGTACCAAGAACTAGAATATGTGACCTAATCTATTGGGAAAATAAAACAGTAGAAACCAATGCCATGATTCTACAGATGGTGAAATGATCAAAAAGAGACTTTAAATCCATTCCTCTAACCATGTGCAATGAAGTAAAGGAAAACTTACTTGTCATGAATTACGGGATAAGAAAATTTGGTGGCGAAATTAAAAATATATATTTAGGGAAATTCCAAAACTTAAAAATGACAAGTTTATATGGGATGTTCCAGTGCGTATTGAGTGATTCTAGAAAGTCAATGCAGAATAAGGCCTTCCATGAACTGAAAACAGAGTCTGTAGATGACCTTTACCACTCCATCCCTCAGGCTCCAATCATGTGGTTGCCGTTTCTTCCAGAGGGGCGTCCCCATCTGCGAGGTCTGTAGGGTAAAGAGATGTCGAGGGAAGGAGCGATGAATGACTCGCTAGACTCAGAACAGAGACTGCAAGGGTCAAAGGCATGAAAGAAAAGGGAAGACGAAAATCATAATTCATGGTACACCCAAGAACTGTCCTGAGGGCTGGGCGACTACAAGGGTGGAATATCTGTTCAACTAGGTTTCCCTTGAATGATCCTATCAGGGTGCTTCCTCGCCAGCTGCTGGTGTTCTCTCCTTTGCCTAATACCAACAGTTCACTTAGTGTCTTGTGGCCACAGACTATCTGGGGAGGGGAGATCTTAAGAGGATGAGAAAGATATATTACTCAATGAAAGATACTTCCCATAATAGTTATTTTCATAAGTTGTCCTGTTTCTATCTTTTGAAGGAAGGCCGAGTCCTCAGTCTCAGTTCATAATACACTCCAGGCACAGAAAGTTTAACTGCTGGAGCCACCACATTCCCTGCCCTCCCGTCGATTCCAATTCATAGTGACCCTGTGAGACAGGGCAGAACTGCCCTGGGCCATCATCTGAACGCACTATACTAAATCAGCACCTAAGTTTGGGGCTCAGGAGTAAAACAAGCTTGTTTTTTATTATAATCTCTGACAGTAGCACTGTGACTTTGGGCCAACTGTTTACTCTCTGACTTTAGTCTGTCTAGTCTCAGAGATGATCTCTGATTGAGATTAGGAAGCCTATCCCTCTTACCACCATATCCCATGTTTCTTTCCAACTCTCCAAATGCAGCATGACCTTCATCCCATCGATATGGTCCACGTTTGGTCTCTGTTACTACCTGGAAAATGCCAGACTCTTTCCCAGGAGTTTCTGCCCATGATGGTCTCACAACCTGTACTTCTTTCTGTCCCTTACCTCGCTTTACAGACTTCCCATCAAGAATGAATGCAGGAGAGTGACATTTTCTCCATATGTGCCCCCAAGGCTTGTTCTTTCTTCTTTTAGTTTTTCTTAAAAATCACATGGCAACCTTACCATCCATTTTATGGGGCACTAATACAGATATCATTCCAGAGTTCAAGTGTGTCAGGCAGTATTGTACAATTGCTAACACATCACTTTCAAAAGATTCTCTTTCTTTGTGAACACCTTAATATCATCTCCTCTTATCCCCCATACTCCCACCAAGGCAGTCTTTAGCCGTGTATATACAGAGCTGTATCAGTCACAACAGCCCAGTCCTATGGCTTTTGTTCTTAGATTTTCATGAAATTCTGTCTCCCCTTTTAACTCAATAATTTGATCTCTACTCGCTTTCTCTTTCTCTTAAAAAAAGCAGCACCCCCTTTCTGCATCACCAGGCTGCAGATAGACCAGTCTGAAGAGGGCTTTGACTTGCATGGGAAGTGTGGACTGGAGCCGGACTGGTCTCGGATGTCTACTCTTATAAAGAGGTACACTGTCCTGTAGGTTCCCCACGCAGCAGAACCAACTCCATGGAAGAAGGTTAGGCTTTGGTTTTGTAGATGTGTAAAAGAAATAAACAAAGGAGCTAGACTAAGATGAATTTGCCTTAAAAAAAGCAAAAGAATTAAAAAGAGATAAAGGTAACATTTCTTCCTTAGTGTTGGCCACTCACAATAGAGTAGCTCTCAGAATCAAGGTGGGATTGGGGCCACATAAAATTCTGATGGGCCTCAAGTCACCGTAAGAGATGCTTCCAGGTAATACTAATATGAGTGCTCACTTATCGACCCTCATTCTACTGGAATCCTACCTAGCTTTCAGAGTGCCTCCTCAATGAAGACTTCTTGTTTTTTTACATATGACATGAATGCTTTATTGAAAAGTCTCAATTCATCCATGTTGAACAAGTTGTTGACCAAACCTGTGAGAGCCGGCAGCAGCCCCAGTGTAGCCTTCTGGGTTTCTAACTTGGATTCCATCGGGGTGAACATATCACCCACATTCATAGGACCTTTCATGTTGCACCTGCTGTAGCAGCTCATATCATCCATGAACTCCATGCACACCTGCATGCACTGTCCTTAGGAGCTGGTCCTGCCCAGCACTTTGCTGATTCTGGCCAGCTTGATGGGCTGAATGCAGTGGCCATCTATAGTGGTGATGAGGAGGTTGGTGGTTGGTCTAGCTCAAGGGTCCTCAAACAATGGCCCTTAGGCCACTTGTGGCCTGCCTAGGACATTTATCCAGCTTGCCAGGTGTTTCCGCCGCTGCCGCTGTCCTGCTTAGCAGCCGACCCATCCCTGGCACTGCAGTGAATTTGTTCATAGCCTTTTTTCCCCAGTGATTTTATTGGGGCCTCTTACAGCTATTATAACATCCCATACATCATTTGTATCAAGCATATTTGTACACATATTGCCATAATGCTTTCCAAATATTTTCTACTTGAGCCTTTGGTATAAGTTCCTCTTTCCCGCTCTTTTTTTTTATAAATCATTTTATTGGGGGCAGTTTTCTTTAAACTATAGTCCTTTCCTCCAATGGTCTGAGGGACAGTGAACTGGCCCCTGGTTTAAAAAGTTTGAGGACCCCTGGTCTAGATTTTAAAATTGTTAATTGTCAATCATTAACTTTTTATCTGAATTTCCACAGAAATTTTAGATCCTGTACCACTTAAACTTACCTACGTGGAGATAATGAATGGTATAGCTGAATGAAAATATACT